>JPFL01000243.1:0-85660 GCA_000733385.1 Paramecium biaurelia | reverse complement strand
GTTGCTGGTATTGTTGCAAAATTGATTAAAAATGGAGAGATTGATTTGAGTAAAAGAGGTATGAGAAAAGTTCATTCTTTTTGTATTGGTTTGGATGGATCCCCAGACTTACATTATGCTAGAAAGGTAGCTGAATATCATGGATTTGAACATCACTCATTTACTTATACAGTTGAAGAAGGTTTAGATTATATTCCAGAAGTCATATATCATACAGAAACATTTAATAATACTACAATTAGAGCATCAACACCTATGTATATGATGTGTAGAAGAATTAAAGCTTTGGGAATTAAAATATGTTTAACTGGAGAAGGAAGTGATGAATTATTTGGAGGTTATTTATATTTCCATAAAGCTCCAAATAGAATTGAATTTCATCAAGAATTAATAAGAAAATTAAATGATTTATATAAATATGATCTATTAAGAGCTAATAAAGCATGTTTAGCATGGGGTATTGAAACTAGACCACCATTTATGAATAAATCATGGATTGAATATGTTATGTCTATTGATCCAAAATATAAAATGATCAATGCTTTCTAACCATAAATTGAAAAATATATATTAAGAAAAGCCTTTGAAGATTTAGAAAATCCATTTGTTCCATAAGAAATATTATGGAGATAAAAAGAATAATTTAGTGATGGAGTAGGTTACAGTTGGAGAGATGGACTCATTGAAAGAGCTAATCAATTAATCTCAGATTAATAATTCTCTTAAGCTTCAACTACTTATCCCTTATCCACCCCTAGGGATAAAGAATAATATTGGTTTAGATAAGTATATTCTAATGCCTTTCCAAGTGATAGTTCTGCCTTAACAGTGCCATATGGGAAATCAATTGCTTGTTCTACTGAGAAAGTATTTCTATTAAATATATCTTTTTAGGCTTTAGAATGGGATGAAGCTTTTAAGAAAAATACTGATGAATCAGGAAGAGCTGTTTTATCAATACACAATGATGCATTAAAGGAGATCTTGCAAGAGGAAGATAAAATTACAGATGAAAGCATCAAAGTATAGGATCACTTTTAATTGTGATAATCTATAAAAATTAGTACATTAAATAGTTTAGGAAAAAATTTTTAATTTTAATTCTTTCAATTATTAATAATTAATTAATTATTAATTATTTTATCTAAAATAAAAAAGAAGGGAGCATCAGGGTTCGCACCTGAGACCTACAGATCTGCAGTCTGCTGCTCTGCTACTGAGCTATACTCCCTTATCGACTTATATCTTAATCTTGTCTATAGATATCGTAATTATTTCGTTGTTGTTTTCAATATTCTCGATAATTAGTATTAATTAACTTTAAAATAATAAAATTTAAAGTATTGCAAATATTAATTTATGAGTTTAGCAAGTCGTTTTCTATTTCAAAGAAAAAAATAGTCATTTCAATATTAAATATACTAAGATAGAAATCCCTTAAATGATAATTTTAATGATTTTAGCAAATTGTATGTTAACAAAAATATCCATTAATTACCTCCTATTCATGAAGATAAAAGGCACTAATCACATTCATTTCGATATGATTCTTAAATTAATTAATTATTTAATTAAAATCATCATGTTATGGAGAATATCAAACCAAAATAAAGGTTAAAACTTAAAATTTCACATAACACAGAGGAAGAAGTCAGACTATCATTATTAATTAGAAGGGTAACAATAAAAGACATGAATATCATTAAATAAAAATATTAATCAAATAGATCAGGGCTAATCAATGGAAAAAATGATAAACCTATCACATAAGATAATTTATCTAATCAATTTTAACATAAAAAATTTAAAAGTACAAAAAAATATAATGAAGAACTTCATTAAAAAACAGAAATTGTTGAACCATTTATTTGTGGTTGGTTACAATTAAATAATGATGAAAATTGATTGATTAATAATAAATTAATTCTCATTTCAATAGATTTTAAGTTTCATTATATCTATTCAGTTTATTATTTATTAAGGAGACACATTAAGAAATGCAGATTTATGGTTAAATTAAATTTCAAATCTAATTCTAAGGATCTATTTTTTGCTAAATATTTATAATTTTCTATTTGAGTTAATTAAATCAATAATTGAGATATTTTTAATAGAGAATAATCTACTAAAATACATAAATCCAGGTTTATCATAGTCATCATAATTTAGATAAAATTTATTTTTGTAACGACTAAAATAAAACTCCTTTAGATTATGGTAACTGTTAAATCAACAGAAAAGTTCTAGATAAAGCATTTATCTTGAAATTGTAAATTTGTTAAGGAAATTGGCAAATGAATAAGTAAACTTAAAATAACAATAAAATTTTTCATCTAGACCCTAAAATTTCTTCATTTTAAAGCCATTCAAAAGTTCATTATCAACTTATAAATTGAATAACAGGATTAATAAATATATCAGAATCAAATTGAAATTAATTGTTGTAAATTTGAGATTCACAACCCTAAGCAAATTTAGAAATCAAAGTAGAAATTGATGATTAAGTTTAAGCTAAAAAATTAAATTTTAGATATATAATATAACAAATCAATAATTAAATTTAGATGTTAAATTGAATTTTCATTTGATGATTGAAAAAAGAATTAAATAGAAATACCTTTATCAAGAAGGTAAAATATCAATTTAAGTTTAAATTATAATTTCATTAATTAAGCATCTTTTCTAATTCACCAACCTTTTTTTCTAACAAATTCATATGTGATGTAGATTCTAATCTTTATTCTATAAATTTAATTTGATCTGAATTTAAAAATTAAACTAGAGGTTTCCAATTTATATTTTATCTTCTCACAATAGGTACGAATTATTCAACAGTTTTATCAAAGTCTATTTTGAGTAATTCAACTATTTAAGTAAAATTGGTGTCTCTCGATCTTCTGTATTTAGCTAAATCTACTATTAGATGAGTATTGTTATTTTTTTCTTGTAGATCTAATATCCATTATCTTAAAATTGAAGTTTCATTTGTGTTTTGCATGATAAATTAATAGACTTTAATACCATCATTGTAATTAAAGAAAAATACTACTGTAGTTTTGAGAGCATTCAATAAGCAATTTTGATATTGGGCATATTCTAGGTTTATTTAAGGTTTTTGACATATGCTTAAATATTAATTAATTTTTTCTAAAATTACTTAAACTTATGACCATTAAAATTATCCCTTCAATTAATCTGCTGATTTACTTAAACATTTAGTAACTAATACATAAAACTATTTAGTTTATATATCAGATTCTTTTACTTTTATTAATATATCAAGAAAAGCTTGATATAAATTTGATAAATCTTGATTGTTTAAGATTTTGATTAGACTTGAATTGATTAAATTGTAACAACATTTTTATGCTCCTTCATTAACATTATTTTTAGTTGATTATTCAACCATTTTAAAAATTAGTGAATCAAAAATAACATAAAATTATTGATATGAAATGCTTTTGTAAAAATTATTTGATGATAAGATATGAATCAATTTTTCCAAGAATTCATTCATTTTATCATAACATTCATCATTTAAAAGATTACCTAAAAGATAAATAATTTATTCTGCAAAGCTTTAAGAGTTTTCAATACAATTAGTTTCTCTGAATTTAAAATACATTTATTGAAAACTTCTCAAAATCACATCACGTTCATTCTCTTTCACATTTAGAATTTAAGAAGAACTGACTCTTTTATTCTCACTATTTATATTCTAATTTAATATTAAATTAACATTTTTTTGCTACAGTAATTTCTTCTATGAATAACTTGGTAAAGTCAATATTTTATCAGAAAGTTACTCTTAAACAAGTTTTTGAGAACTTTAAATTTATTCTTATTTGTTTTAAAAATTAATATTTGATGTTATGATGCCTTCTAGTCTTAATGAAGACTTTCTCTACTCTAGAATCTTTTCTTTTAAAATATCATCTTTATTAATTTATGACATTAAATAAATTAATATTGATTTTTATTATAGTTGAGAATTACAATTCCATTCAGGAATGTTGTCTTGCATTTATTTAATTATTTTATTAGCTTAACAATTAGTAACATCATCAAATTCATCAAATTAATTTAAATTTTATATTTAAATATTTTATTAAAGTTATCCTGCTAATAAATTCATAAGTAATGGCAAAGTTCTTTGTGCTAATTTTGGCATTCCATTTCTTATATATAATAATATCATCATTTTTATGTAATATAATACAATTTATTATTCTAATTATGTTAGTTTATGCTAAGAAGACAGATATTAAAATAACATAATTATTTCTGTTTGTAAAGGTATGCTTTCCTTAAACCATGAAATTAAATAACCCCATTTAAAAAAGATTTCTGTGAATTCTGCTGGCTATGCAATTTTTTATCTGATATAAGATGCAGCACTTAAATTTTATTAAGGATTATAACTAAACAATTTATCATATAAAGTTTAAGGAATTTAAGATACTTTTAATTGTTCTTTTAATCTTTCAATTTGTAAATCATTAAATTATGTCAATGAAAATGGAATTGCTGGTTTTGTTTCAGATGGAACCTTTTTTATTTCAAATAATAATTTTAATGCATTCTAACAATCTATTACAAGTTGTTTTGTCTTCTAATTAGATTGATTTTAGTAGCATTTTAAAAATTCTGAAATTAGTTATTAATCAATTGTTTTATCACTTAAAGGAATGTATTTAAGTAATAAAGTTAAAATTTCAATTAATTATACTTAAGTAGGAGCATTCTTAAAGCTTGTAATAAGTTGTGATATATGATTTGGTTTATATGATTAAAAGCATTTTTCAAATAATTAATAACAAAGTTATTTTTAATCTCCTAATTTATCCACTATATAATCCATTGTGAATATTAAAATTTATTTAGATTATTAAGTAATAGTTAATAAAATATTTCCAAGTTCACTTAAATCCTTATTTTTATTTTTATATTATTTTAAAAATTACTCAACTTAGTTAGATGTCATAGTATATTGATATTTTAAATCTTGGCTTTCTTAAATGCTTTATGAACAAACAATTGGTTGTGATTTATTTTAGATAGTTTCTGGCTTAATCTTAATAATTGGTTAATTTTAGATATTTTCCTTATTTTATTATAAATTAGATTTCTAAGGATTTTATATTTCTGTATTATTGCCTTATAAAGCTTTTATTCCTTCAAGATAATTATTAACTTGAGCTTGATACTTTGTTAATTTATCACCTTTTAGATCTATAGCCATTGAACCATTATACAGTTAAACAGATATTTTAGCCAATAACATAATGGCTTTGCTTCTGACTTCTGCATTTCCATCATCGCTTAATTTCTTACAAATCGGTACTAATTATTTTATACATTAGAGTTTTATCAATTTTTCTTTTACAATTTCATCTAAACAATGCTCAACAAGTAAAAAGGCATTAATTTTTGGACTTGATGCTTTATCATCTAATAATGTTTTAACTTCTTCAAATAGTTCATCAAGTGTACAACAATAAAAGAACTTCTTTAAAGATGTTATTGTATCATCAATTATACATTATTTTTTATCCTTAAGTCTTGCAAATAGTGGTTATATTAATATTTTAACATATTATCCAAAATTCTTTCTTAATCCATTAGCTAAAAGTCCAGCTATTTTTATACTCAATGTACATATTGCTATGTTTTATTCATTAATTAATTTCTTTAATAATTATACAACTGAATAAACATTTGGTGATGGTATCATTTTTGTAACTGAACATGCTTTTTATAAATTTTCTAATTGATCCTTTTTTTCTTACCATTTTTCAAGTTAAAAGACCTTTTCACACCAAGAATCTGTAAATTTATGAAATACTTCAACTGCTTCTGCTAAATCATACAATTATTGATTTCCTGTTTCGAAATCTCCATCTTGACTAGGAGCTTTTTGAACTTCTGTAATAGTTTCTGCTTGTTTCTTTAAATCTTATTATAGTTTTTCATTCAATCCACCAAAAAATGCTTCAATATTTTTTCCAAACCATTTTGTTACTTCTTTATAAAAGGATATTGCATCTGCTTTTATTGTAGTTTGTTATGCTTCTGTTAATTTTGATAAGATTGGAAAAAAAGGTTTTAAATTATCTAATTTCTTTACACCATATTATTGAAGTAGCTCCAATAATAAACTGATGGTTGCTTAAACTATCTTAGGATTTTTATGACTTAATTGTGCAATTATAATTTAAAAAATTGCTTATTTACAATATGGAAAGAGTATTATGGCCAATTAATATCCATTTTGTTTCAATTTCTATTATATTAACACTTTCTCTATCAACACTTTTATTATCTCCTTCTATTATGAAGATTCTAATTAATGATGTTATTCAAAATATTTTAGTGCTATTTAGAGAGCCTTCTCTTAACATTAAACATGTATATCTTGTATTATTTATAAAATGCACTCATATTCAATTTCTTACTCATATGCTAATTCCTCATAACCTTGAAGTCTAACTTTCCAAACTTTTGATTTTATTCTTTGTTTTAATGGTAAATCTACTTTATCAAATTATTAAGGATCGAAATCTAATTTATTAAATTTAAATTACCTGGAGGAAACTCTTCGACCATAAAATTTTGCTTTTATTATCCAACCGGCAATTCATCAATATACATTTTAATTTAATTTAAAATAAATTTTAATATTTAAGTATGTATTTGTTAGAATTTAATTTTAATTTTCAATTTCCTTAATTTGTATAATATATATAATGAGTATTTCAATAAAAGAATGTTAATATACTTTTAGATAACAATAGAATTATAATTTCATAGATTTAAATTTAGATTGAGGTTAATTATAGGTAATCTATGATAGATGGAACTTAAAGAAATATAAGTATTTCAGTTTTAAGGAATTTCTTTATTATTATAATTGATTAAAGGACTAAAATTTATAAAATCAACTTAATAATATTAATATGATGTGTTTAACATAAAATTATATATTTTTAGATGTAGCTCTCGATATAATCAATGGTTCCAAAATTTATTTCCTTATTTAAAATTAGACTGATTTATATAGATTAAATTTCAAAGTTGATTGTAATAAGTAATTGAATATGAATAAATAACCTCAAACATTTGCCTAAGAAATTCTTATTTTGGGTGATACTATTTTATACAATAATTTTCTATACTTTATTCAAGATGAAGATTATTATATCAAAAGTGATTATTTTTTGAAAGCTATTTTTAGAATTTCTTGAGCTAAATATATATCTGTAATGATATCATTAGATGAGTTACTGTTTTATACAAAATAGAATTAGGTGTTAATATTTTTCTTTAATAAACTGATATAAAAAGTAAAGAATATTATCGTTGAGACTTTTAATTTGATTAATATTTTTATTATATATCTAACTGCTAATTTCATGAATGACTCTTTGAGATCTTTGTCAACCAATGATTCTTTAGAAGGGCAAACTAGAAAAAAAAAGAAAAGCAATGCTACATCTAAAAAGACTTCTCGTCCTCAAAATATTAGTTATACTGAAGTTGTTGATTTACTTAATCCATCAAATTTGTTCATTAACAAAAATTTAGAAGAAGAATTTAATGCTATTGAATTGTATAACTATCTTTATTATGATAGAATTCCTGAGACTTCTTATTTTCCCCTGTTTAAATTTATTTTAGATGAGAATTTAACTTGTACGGAAACAAAATGGAGACGTTTACCTACATTTATTAAATTAACATCATGATATTGATTTTATAATTTTTGTCATCTGCTAGTTTTAAATTATTTATAACAATATTCTAAATCACAAAATAGTATATATTTAAACCTTCATTTATGATAATTAAACTACTTCTATAAAAAAATTATATTTTTAATCAAATTTTGTTTAGAATATGGTTAAATTATTGTAATAATATTTAAAGATATCTTTAAAATTTATCTTAAGAAATAATGGAATATAAATTATTAATCAGTAAATCAATTTAATTAAAAAGTAACAATTCTTCTTTTTTCTATTTATTTATCTGAGTCTTGAGAGTTTGGAATGTTTGGCAATTATTTCTGCTTTTTATTAAATATTATTGAAAACTAACTATCATCAGTATTTAAAGATGGTTAGTTTTCATCTTTCTAAAAATAGTATTGATAAAACAGTCTTAAATTTTTTAACAATTAATATTTTTCTTCAAGAAATTAAAAATGTTACTTACAATCGATTATTAATTAAACAATTATTATTAAGGACAAAAATCCAATTATTGTCCATCCAATATTTATAATTTGAAAATGATTTAAAATATTACTTTACTCATTGAATCCAAATGTCAAAATTAAAATTTCAGATAACCATAAAATAAGTTCACAAGTAATTTATTTAATTAATTCATTTTTATCTTCTAAAGAGCGATTAAGCAATAAATATAAAGCTTAAGATAAACTTAAAAGTGAAACCAGACTAATTTATAAACAAGGAGTATTATAAAGACACACTAATAATGCTATGAACACAGCCTTTTTAATAACTATGAATAAATTGAAATATTAATTGAAACGATTATTTTTTAATTTTAATCCTTCAAAAAGTGATCCATAATTTTATTTTATATTTTGTAATTTATATGTTGCTAGATCCTTGCTCATTAATATGAAACAAGTATATATAAAATATATTTCCAACAAAAATGCAATAATTGCACAAATACTACTTATTCTTAGGAAAGGATTCTAAAAATTTAAATCCTTAAATTATAAAAATATAGCTATATTTAAATCATAAGTAGATGCCATAAAAGTTCTTATTAATGCACTTTTAAACTCACTAATAATTTTTAAGAAATATTTTTAACAATTATTAGCTAATTTGTAAAACAGAAAAGCGAATATATTTATTTTATCTGTTTCCAACAATATCAAATTTTCGGAAAAGCTTTTAGTAATTTTATATATAAAATATAATACAACTTTGATGATAATGAAAGTAGCACTAGTAGTAAGAAAAACAATACAGACAGAAACTATATTAATAAGAAAAACAGTAGAATATCCTTCTATATTAAATTTCGGATCAGCTTATGGAATATTAACATATTGAGTAACCAAGTTTTCAAAATCAAAATAAGACTTAATAAAGTCGAATTCAGCAAATCCAAAAATAGTAAAATAGTATTATAGATTATAAGGATAAGTTACATTAAAATATTTTAGATAACAAATAAGTTACAATGTATCTAAAAGATTCCAAAATATGTCTAAACCTCCAAAAATCATAGCTAAGATTATTAATCCTAATAATATGTAAAGGAAATAAGAACTTATCTAAATTATATTTTGAGTGATTTAAATTACAAATGGATCCTACTTGATGAATTCAATTAATTATATAGTTGCATTGTTTGTTCTAAACGAATAACCCTGTTTACTTGAAAAGAATGTATAATTTAAAATTGTTACTGTAATAGATGGAGACTCTGCAGATGAATCTAATTCTATATTCAAATCTAAAGAAATATTATAATAATCATTTTTCTAATATGAATAATCTTTAATGCTTATGAGAGTTAATTTAAGATTAGGAGTAGTTGAAGTAACATTGATAAAATCTGTTATTGAACTATTAAGAGTAATTTTAACTTCTTGATTGAATTTCAATTGAATAGTTCTTTTGGAATTATAAATAGTGTCAAACTTATATTCTTATAATAAAATTTGAAGATAGTTAATCCTTTAACATTCAAGATTACACACATAACCATCTTCAACATTACAAAATTAATCACAACCATCTCCTTCTAATTAATTCCCATCATCACAAAATTCCTAGAATGTTCTAATACCATCTCCACAAACACTAAAACATTAATTATCTATTTAAACAAATCCTAATTCTTAAGAACAATTTAAACATTTTTCAGTGTTGATACTATTAAACTTGCATTATGTACAATTATCCTATTATAATTCACATTTTGAACATTCATCAGAACATTTATCACATGCATAATCATTATTTAAATAATATCCATCTATACATTTAAGACATTAGTTGTGTTAACATAATAAACATATATTATCATTGCAATTATTATTTTATAGAAAACATTGATTACATCCATCTCTTGGATCTAAGTTACCATCATCACATTCTTCATTCCATTATATGATTTGATCTCCACAATCGGAATAACAATAATGTGTAATTGGTGGATTGATTAAATTAATACAAGATAAACATTCTAAATATCCATCATCAAAATATCCTTTTCTACATTTACATTCAAAAGTATCAATATTATGAGCTGATTTCTACCTTGAATTTGGACAAGCAGTACATTAAGATATTAAATTTGAATTATTACATTTACTACAAGAATAATAACATGGTAAACAATTTAATTATTCATTATCATAATAACCTTATTAACATATACATTATTTAGTGTGTAAATCCAATCTCCTAAATTAAAAATCATTACATGATGTGCATGTAGAATAATCTTAACAAGTATTACAATAATCATTACATTCTAAATTAACAATATATATTACTTAAACAAACATCTGTATTAGTATTTTCATAAAAACCATTTTGACATATACATGTATTTTCTTTTGATAATTGTCTATATTATTCTGGATAACATTTTATGCAATATTCCTCTTTATATAAACAAGATTTACAAATGGTTTTACATTATATACAAGTAGCATCAAATCCATTTTCAAAATATCCTTGTATACATTAACATTGATAATTTTAGAGTATTCTATTTTGCATAGGAAAACATGTTACACAAGTTATTGCATCAGAACAGGTCTTACATGCTTTATTGCATAATTAACAAGTATTTGGATAACTTTATTTATCCATATAATATCCTAAGAAACATTCACATTTGTCAGTATTAAACACTTTATTTTCATTTCTATCACAAACTGCACATAGTTATCTTATTGATTATTATTGAGAACCAAATCGATTATAATTATTTTAGCATTTTGAACATGATGGATGGCAATCTTCTTCAGTACAATCTGTTAATGTAGCTATAACTAAATTCATCTTGCAAATACAAAAGTTTCCATATTAAAAATATTAATCTTTGCAAGTTGCACAATAATCTCCTTGAGTACATGTTTTACAATAATGATTACATTTGATGCAAGCACCTTCAGAATAATAATAACCTTCGTTTGGGCAATCATAAAATACTTGATGATATAGTTCTGGCTATAGACAAATTGAATCTGATTAACAAGACTTACAATTTTCAGGACAATTTGCTTAAAGAATTATTAGATCATATATTGCACAATAACTACTAATACTTTATTTTATATTGCAATTAAACAAGATCTCTAATTAATTATTTGAATGATCAAATTCTTGTTCAAAGGTAATTAAATAATCAGCATTTATTTAACCAAGATCTTCCTATATTATGCAACCTATTGTAGCTACACTACTGAAACAATAAGAATTTGGAGAATTTTTGTTTAAAATAAATTGAGTTTCATCCACAATTACAATTAAACTCTATTGACTATCTACAGGATCTATTAATATGGCTTTAAATAATAGTTTAATTTTATAATGAGACTAAGTTGATGTAAGATTTAATTTTATTTAACTATTTTTCCATATCATATCACCTCCTTATAAATATCGTTTTTAGTAAAATTAACAACCTGGAAAAATAAGGTTTTGAAATGAATCACAAAGATTATCTATACTCACATCTTATTTCAGTGCAAATCTGTCTGTGTTTGAGATCTTTAAAATTTGTGAAAATTTATAATCATTTAGTATACTAATGCATTCATTTCCTTAAGCTCTTGAAATAATTGGACATTCATCAAAACATTCATTTTTAAATCTCTTTAGAGGACAAGTAATTGGAGTAAATTATAGAGCATTTACATTAATATAAGAAATTGCCCAAGTGATATCTTTTATTTCTAATGGAATATTTAAGTAGATTTAAACTACTGAAAGATCTGAAATATTCTCAATATTTAATATTAGAGTAAACTTAAAACAAGAATTAAATCCAATTACATTACAATATTATTGATTTACTGCTCCTACAACTTCTATCTTTTGGAGTAAATTATGAAAAATTAATGGTTATTTAATAAGATAATTATTAAACTTAATAAACAAATTTTATAGAAAGTTTTATGGTAAATTGAAAAGATAAATTTGTGCTTCCATTAAAATATTAATTGGAGTTGATAAAGGATAATTAATCTTATATTCTACAACTTCATTCTAAATAAATAGACCTGCTGCTTTTTTCCCTTCTAAAGTAATTTAACATTCTCTTTATGTTGTATTATAGTCAGGTAGCATTGTAAATTTAGATGCTGTATCATCATATAATAAATTGATTAATTGATTGTATTATAAACATGTTAAACCATTAAAAATATGATTAACAGGACAATGAGTAACACATTATCCTTAGAAATAAGTAAGAAATTATTAATCACATTAGCATTTTCTCTATGAATTTATTATAAAATTAGGCATACATTCTAAGCACAATATAGAATCACTACATATTTTACAATATAACTAACATCTCTTTGCATAAATGTTTAAATTCTTAATCTGAAATGTAATAGCACTATTAGTTGTAACAAGTAGTGTAACTTATTATTCATTCATTTAAGTGTTGGAAATAAATTAAATATATCTAACTACACTTTAGAAAGAACAGAAATTTGTTTAGAAAGCATGCATTATATTGTTTTTTATTTAATATACAGTCTATCCGCTTTCCTAAAAGTTTATTTCATTGTATGATGCAGTGGGCGTATGTATATCAAATGTATAGAGTAAACTATTATAACCATAAGCAGTATTTATTTTGAATTACATAACTCTTGGTGTACCAATTGTTGTTGATTAATAAACTCTTGTAAGACTTTGACAAGTCAAATTTTGAGCTAATGTAGTTGTGTCTAGATAATAAGTTAATTTTTCAAGTGTCTCTTGTGAATATACTCTTTTGAAAATGGATAATGCTATCAAGATCACAATCATAGTTATACAAGATGGTTCCATATAAATTCTAATTTAATAAATCCAACCACTTTATTAAAGAAATATTTAAATATGTTTTAATTCTGATAATATTTATTCATTAGAAATATGTCTAAAACATTTTGGAATTAAATTTAGAATGTTATTTAAAGTCTGTATTCAATAAATAAATTGCTTTTGTTTTTTCATTTCATATATTATTAAAATATTTCTAACAAATATTTTAATACTAAATATAATATAGTCAATTTTAATTAATTATATAGCTGCCTAATGGTAAGTAGATAGCCTATGATTGTTGATGATGAAAGTGTAGATATTTATTGTAGAAATTGTAATCCTCAAATATTATTTATTCAGAATTTTATTTTTTTATTTAGGCTATTGCTATCAGGCCATTTAATTATCCACTTACAATCTAATTAATAATTTATATTACCTTGACTATATGATGACTTTAATTATCATTTATGTTTTCCATACAAATCTCTATCTCTACGATATCATCAATAAAATGCTCTTAATTGTTTGATAACTAGAAATTATAGTGTAATTACTTACAATGATTATTTAATTTTAATCATTCTTATTAAGTGAATGAAAATATGTTATTGGATGAATTTTATTATTAATTTCTTCCTATATTTGTTAAGATTACTTATCTGCAGGAGTAAAATAATTCAAAATTTCATTATTAGCAATAATCATCTTAGATATTTCTAAATCACTTCTCTCAGGATACTGGATTCTTTTGCTTGATCTTTTCGGGACAAGTATTTCTTCTACTTAATACTTTTCTTTTAATCTTTTTGGTGCCTTCTAAATTTCAAATCTATATCCTGATCCATGTTTATCCATAAAATTTTAATCATATTATTTATCAATATAAGAAGATCGTTTCTTTTTATTATATGATAATTATTAAGATTCAATATCATGTGATTATTCCTACTATTAAATCTATTATGAAGATATATCAAATGCATTATCTAATTGGTAATTTGCATTCGATTTTTACATTATTTTACTTATTCTACTTTATCTCCTATTCTCATTCAATGAAGAATATTGAAATTACTCTTTTTATACATATTCTTCTTCCAATTTATTACAATCTTTTGTCTCATTTTTACTTTTGGGTTAAAAATAATCTTCAATTGTCTTTTTCTTTGAATTAACAATACCTGAAGATTATTATAATTCAACATTAATAATATCTCTTTATTCAATTTTTGACAAACTAATTTTTCTATCATATTCTTATTATTTAGTTTCAATTTAATCATTTTCTTCGTCTGAATCCTTTTGTAATTATTCTAAGTCTTTTTTCAAAATCTGTTTAGCCTAATCATATGCCAATTGTTACTCATAATTTTAAAACTAATTTTCTTAATTCTCATTATGTTCTTCTTTTTATATTTAATTATTTTATTCTTCATTTAAAATGTTCTATTAATTTATAGAAAATTAAGGAGTTTCATCAGATTTCTTATAAAATTAATTAAGATTTGAATTTTAATCATCATAATTGATTTTTTCAAAATCAGAAATATTTATTAAATTATTCTTGATTATTTTATTATTTTAAAGATATTCTGTTAATTTATTTTCTTCCAAAAATGTTTACTAGTAAATTGATGACTCTTGGATTTTTACATTTTCAAGTGAAGATTAACTGATTGAATCTAATTCTAAATTTTGATAACTATCTTGAATTTCATCATCATTATCTACAATAATTGCATTATTCAATTAATCACATTGTTAGTTATCTTATAAACCTAATTATTCCATTTAAGCTATTAAGGAAACTTCAACTTAATTACTAGGTTAATCTATTAAATTAGAACTCTTTATTAAATCTTCAGTCTATGATTACTATTAAAATGAAATATCTGGTATTTGAAAATCATTCTGATTAGAATTATGATAAGTTATTTCTACAAAATCATTATTCAAATCAAGTGAACTATTATTTGGGCCATAATTAGATACATCTTCATTAGTTGCTGAATCAACTTGATCATACATAAATATAATATTTTATTCTTAAACCTAACTTCTTTCGATTATTGAATTATCTGACAATGTTGCCATATAAGATTTATCAAAACAAATTTCCTTAAGATTATCACTATTCTCTTTTAATTCTTTACTTTAATCATCATTATTATTCTAATTTATTTATTTATTTATATTATTTGCTATTTTAGACTTTTATTTATACAGTTTAACTTAATTTATAACTTCTTCTCTTAGTTCATAATTTAAATATTCAGACATTTTCTTAATTATGCTTTACCAAAGATAATTCGCATATTAATTCTTATCTTAATTCACTATATCAAAGTATAGTAATAATAAAATCCAAATTTCTTTTTTGTTCAAAATTGTAAATCCAATTAAATCTTTTTCTTCAGGCACAAATAATTAAAAACTAATATGTTTACGAAGAGAATAATTTGGATCATTAAACATTAGATTTATACTCGTAAAGCATTTCATATAATTTCCATGTTCCAAATCAGAAATATTTGCTTGAATGTCTTAAATTAATAACTATTGCTCTTCTACTAGTATTTCTTTTTTTTAACCATTCATTTACTTTGGATATTCTTCATATTTACGAAGCGAAGACATAAAATTTCTGTCAACAGATGATAGCCTTTTCTTTTACATTATTGTTAAATATAATATATTAAATTTAAATTTTCAAAATTATTAGCTTCTTTTAAATTATATCGTTGATAAATAATAACTTAAAATTGATAAAATACCTTGCCTACAACTCTCTACTTAAAGATTTTTTATCAATGTTTTTAAAATCAAACGAAAATAATAATAAAAAAATATTAAATATTATATAAAATGAATTTTTTATTTCCTAAAATATAAGCTAGACCCATTAATTTATTAGAAAAATAATGTCAAAGTGCACTAAAAGAAATTAGTTCATCAAAACAACTACTACAAAAACATGATTCCAAAAAACAATCAATTAAACTTAGTTTTTGTGATAAATCATGTAATCATTAAATCGGAAAAGTTTCTAAGAGTATAAATGATCATTCTACAGATATCAAATAATTACCAGATTTAAATTAAAAAAAAATGTCTGTTTGTAGTATTGGATCCAATCAAAAAACTGAGAAATATAAAATTCATCTTGATATAATTGAAAATTAAAGTCCAATCTAAATTCCTCATCTAAGCTTAAAAACACCTTAAAAATATCTTCCCATTTTGACTAATAAAATTCTACCATCTACTAGAAGATATAAAACAGAAATAAGTGATGGTACATAATAATAAATTTATAAAATTTCGAATCATTTTACTATTCAAAAAGTAAAAGCTAGACAATAAAAATTAGTTAAAAATATTTAATCTTTAATTGAATATGCTAATTCATCTAGGGATGAGAAACTATGTAAATTATTCGATAAATTAAAACATGATCTAAATTTAGATGATTTAAAAATTGAAAATGAGTGAATTAAGTATTTGTTTATGCTTCTCATATATTTCCAAATCAAAGTAAATGACATATTCATTAAAAATTGAAATTTACTATAAATTTTCTAATCTTACTTATGTTTAATTCAATAATTCTTTGAATTCCATATCCATTCAAATTATTTATTTTAATTTACAAATAAGAAAATCTTATAGATATCAAATTTCAAAGTTTTTATTCATTCGATTTTCTATACCTAATTAATTGGAATAAATTTCTTTCATTTTTAACTTTCTTTTTTCTAATAAATCTTATAGTTTCTAAATTAATATAATAAATACTCGAACTTATTTAATTTTTTTCGTAATTACTCCTACATTTTGTTTTTACTTATAACTCATTCATTCATTATGATAAATAGTTTATAATAAGTGTAATATCTTTCTTGGATTTATTATCCATACAAAGAAATCAAGATAATTCGAATAAACAAAAAAGTATAACTAAATAAATAATTAAACTTATTTCATTTTTAAGTATAAATATTACAATAAATGTGCTTGAGGATGGTGATATTTCTTTAATTTAGTATTATTATAGAAATTAAAATACAATATTATTTATTATGAAATAGGCATAGCTTGATAATTACTATAAAGAATTAAACTTAAACTAACTTTATTCTGTGAGATCATTAAAAAAGACTCCTTTGGAAAAATTAGATCATTAAAATTATTTTGTTCCAAACATTTTAAGTCCAAAGAATAATTATTCAAATAGAAGTAGTTTAAGAGGAGGAGATGGATTAATAATATAGAAGCTTCATCGTTCTTAAAATAACTCAAGAAATTTACCAGATATTTAGAATGGACAAAGGGGTATAAAGAATAACTCTTAACCTTATCTTAATTAAGGATAGAAGAAATAGTATAAAATTTAAATAGAACCTTTGGAAGAGGAACGTTTAGCAATTCCATACTTTAGAATGAATTTTAGATTGAAATATGGATATAAAAAACAAAATTAAGAAAAGAAACAAAAAAGTAGTTTAGAAAATGATGATCTAAAACTTTAAAATAATAAAAGTGTAGGTTTATTTAGAGAGAAACAAAAAGATTAACTAAATAAAGTGTCAATGCAAGTTTAAGAGTTATTATTAAAAGAGAATTAATAATTAAGTTTTGGTTTTGACAAATTAGAAAGAGAATTATTAAATTAAATGAAATGAAATAGGTTTTGAATGTTATTTTTTTGGTTTTGATTGTTGTAATATTTTATCAGATTTCATTCTATAAAAAATGCTAGAATAGAAATGAATAAGATTCTATGACCATAGTTAGATGAAGTTGTTGTATTTTCATTTTTAACTGTGTCATTTGTAGGAGTAGATGTATTTGTGGCATTTGGATTATCAATTATAGTTATGTTTTGTATTTTGTATGGATAAGAGATACATTATGTAACATTCCATGTACATTATCCAAAATTACAATATTCTTATTTCAAATATGTACAATCAGCATGTTCATATTCAATACATTGTAGTTTTCTATCTTATCCAGGTTAAAGAACACCTAAAATATAATATTAATTTTACATGCTCCATAATTGCAATTATCTGCTCCAACAATAGATGTGCAATCAGACAATCCATCTATTTAAGAACATTTTTTGGTTTCAGAATTATAGATACAATGATGGGTATCTAATTCACATGTATCTTGAATTCCATCATTTAAACCACATGGATCAAGAGGAATACATTCTGAATTGTAATATTAGCATTAACTTGAGTATTTACAATTTTAAACAGTTAATTCACTACATTTAACATTTTCTAATTTTAAACATTATCCATTTTGCCAAGCACAAATAGCTTAATTACATGAATTCTCTCTAAATATTTATTCACATGGAGAATAAGTTGTAACTCTTGTGCATATTTATTAATCAAAATTATAATAACAGAATTATGTTTATTCATCCCAGCAATCTACAATTTAAATATTGTCTTAACATTATTTTCTTGTTTTACATATATTGCCAGTCTTGAAACACTTTTCTCTTAATGTACAAAATTCCACTTATAGATCTTCACAATTAAAATCAAAAATTGATATGCAAAGATTTCTTAATGTTGACCATTAACATAGATTAGTTGTTTAATTAATCTTCTTTTGACATGTAACCTAACCTAACAATTCACATTTTGTATTTTTTTAAATCTCTTTACATTTGTTTAGAACATTATCATAATAACAAATTCCTGTTTTATCACAATCTAATGGTTTTAGACTTGAAAAATCTTATGCTACCTCAAATTTGCATATTTAGAGGTTATCATCCCAACCACATTCTGCAGGAGCAACAGAATCAGAATTACAATCTGCTTAAGAATAAGATTAGCAATAATAATCAGGCAATTTCACTTGACACTTATTCTCTATTTTTTCGCAAGTATTCAACCATTCACAATTATTTTATCCTCTTTTTTTACATGGAATATTAGTAGTTAATAATTTACATTTATTCTCATAATCATCAAAATAACATTTAAATCCATGATCATTATCACATGTTTCTTTTGTTTTAAAATCAAGGCAACGTAAATAGGATTTACAATTAGCACCTTCTAAATAGCATTTTTCATTATTTAAACAAGTAGTTGTACTTAGAAAACTACATGGAACATCTGGATCATTATATTATACACATTTCACTCCTAACCATATACAAGGTGCTGCTCCACTTTCACATCTACTAGTCCATTTAATATCAGCACAATTAGTAGTATGACTAATAGTCCTACACATTTTATATTGGGCATCAAAATAACATCCTAATTCAGATTCATGACATAAAGCAATTCCTGAACTAACGTCAGAAATATAAATTAATTCACAAAGGTTTTTTAATTAACATTTTGTAAAGAGGTATTTTTCTTGATCTTTTTATTTATCTAAGATTTAAATTATTTATCCAAATTCATATAACCAAGTTCCTAAAGCTCTTCCATCTTTTTATAAATTATCAACATTGTTCATTAATGTATAATTAGTGACCAAGTCTAATGTTTAAGTAATATTCACTAATTCACATTATGAATTCCATTAACAAATTTGTTTGGAGTAACTTTGACAAGGAGCAGAATCCCATTCCTTTAAATAATGAAATCAAATACATAGCATTCAACATTAATAGGATCCCATAAACAACTTCCTAATTTACAAGACTCCTTAGTTATTAATTAATCACATCTTGTATAATAGTTAAGACTCTTAAATCTTTAAAATTAATTACCATGCATTTATCATTCACTTGATCTAACACTACACCATCCTTTGGATTATTGGCTGATAAATATGGCACATCAGCATCCACGATATAACCTAATAATATTATTGATGTAATACAAAAATTTGATGTTTTCAAACATAAACCAATATCAGATGCTTCAGAACACTGATCCCCATAAGTTAACTATATGATTGCTACCACTAAAAGTAGAGACAACTTCATTCAACTATGACAATTATTTAATAATTTAAAAAATGAGATAATGAATCAACCTTCTTATTATTATTTATTATAAGTAGTTCTTGGAGTCTTTTATCTTCTTAAAGTCTATAAATCATCTGTTTATTGAGGAAGTCTTATAGTATTTGTAGAAGGAGCATAATACTCATTATAATTAGTCATATTGTCAGGTACCTTTATAAGTTTATCACTTCTTTGATTTATATAATGATCATGTTATTCTTCTTAATTCTAATTCTAATGCTTTAACTTTTAAATTATTATGATCTCATACTTATATTTTTTATAATGGCTAAGACTACTCTGATGTTGAATCTCCTCTTGCTAATCTAATCACTTTTCCATTATTATTTGGAGTAAGTTCACCTATGAAATTCTTTGACAACTTTCTAGCTACTGCTTATCGTAATGAAACTACAGGCTCAACTACTGGTACAACTTAAGTCTCTTTCTCCAATTACTCTTATAATGGGACAATTGTCTAGTATTGAAGATATGTCATCCAAAATCCATATAAAGATATAACAATTAATATTATTGAGATTATTAACAAAATGGTTCTTTATGAAGTACTAAAAGATTTCTGTGTATCATTGAATTCAATGAAAGAAAATTCCATGAAATAAGATAACAGTAAGATTATTCCTGAACTTAAGTCAAGTAAAGAGGTCAAAATATTTACTATTACCATTATTCTCCCTATATATAAGACTGAATGTCTGATATACAATATTAATTATAATATAAGTCCTAAAACAACCGAACTACCTTATTTTATATTAAATTTTCATTACCTAAACCTAAAATACTCAAAACTATGGGTCTTTAAAATACTAGTAACTAAAATTGTTCTGATAGACCAAAAATTCCTATTGCCATTAAAAGTAAGCCTTAAATAGTATTGGTTGTCATCATCAAATAATAATACTGTTTATAACGAAAGAACATGCAAAAATAACATATCCCCACACTTTAATCATTGTAATCCATATTTCTAATTGTTTTATTAATATTATCTAAAAATTTCAATTACTGCTCATTCTTTTGTCCAATTTTACTTTAAATTACCATTCATTTACTGTCTTTAAAGTTAAATTTATTTATTGATTGATATCATACTATCTCTATTAGCATGTAAATTCAGTTTCCATATTATGTGTTAATCAAATATTCATCTTTAAAATATTTTATAATCATCCTTTTTGCTTCAAATTTTTACTATCAAATATCAATTTTTTGTCTCTTTCTTTGACTATTTTCAATTTCTACTCTTAAATATATAACTCATTAATAATTAAACATATTTATTCATATTTTTTTTAGTACCAACAAATAATTAGTTAGTTTAACAAATTATCTTAATAAGTGATGGTTAAATTCAAAATTGTTGATTGGTATATATCTTTTATTTCTACATAAATTATTGTATTATTGCTTTCCTATTTAAAATTCAGTATCTGCCTTGTTTTGGATCTTATTTAATCTATTTTAGTTTCAAATCAAAGGCAAATAATAATTAATCACAATTACGAATTATAAATTTATGTTAGTTCTAATTGTAATCTAACATACCATAGGACATACTATTCCTCTCTTAAATTCTTAAGATGAGAAAAATAAAAATAAAATATAAATTTGTTTTTTAATTTCTTAACATTTCCTTCAAATAAACTAAGATTACTCATTTTTAATAACTTATTCTCAATTATCTGAACATGTATTAAGAATATAATTAAAATAAATAACAATATTAAAAATAATCAAAATGGGAAGAAAAAATAGAGACTTATCATATTTAAAGCCATTTTGTTTTTACTGTGATAAAACATTTAAAAATGAAGTTTATCTACACTAACACTAAAAGGCTAAACACTTTATGTGTTAAAGATGTTTAAAAAAGTTTTCATCTTGCGATTCTTTAAAAAATCATGTTGAATCTGCTCATCATGAAGTATTAGTCAAGTAATTAATGTTTAAATTTAGAATACCTAATGCTACTGGAGATAGAAGTGATATTAAAAATAAAATTTTTGGAATGTAAGGTGTTCCAAGAGTTGAGATAGAAAAAAGAATCAGAAAAGGAGCTGAGGAGTATTGGATGAAGATCTTAAGTGCTTAATATCAATAAAGAAGGAAAGAAAACAAATAAAGAATGAAACAAAACAAAGCAGCCATGAAATAAGAGAATATATAAGAAATCAGATAAGAAGTAATTTATGAATTATTAAATCAAGAATGAGTAAGAAGAAATCAACTAGTATGAATATAATCCAGAAGCTAAACCCATTATATTTGATATAGATTTTGATTAATTACCAAAATAATGAGGTATTTTATAAAGAAAATAATTTTTATACTTGGACATTTTATAAGAAAGTAATTCAATAGCAAGCAAAGAATAATCAGACTAAATTAATTATACTTTTTTAGCAATTCTCTAATTTAATGTTTGTTTTGAATTGAGTTTTCCAAATAAGGCATTAATTTTTTCTATTAGGTTTGCTTTGTTTACATTTCAACATATATATCAAATTTCTTTGAAAATGTTTATAAGCAGTGCTAATGAGCATTACAATAACATCTAATAATTCAATATATTTGAATAATATTTGAACACCATATGACAATATTTACTCAACTTATTCAATATTGTTAATTATTATTTCAACATAATATATAGAATAATAATAAGGAATAGTAAATATTAATTCAGATTGATGACTTATTTTTAAATGTTTATGATAAGTTTATAAGTTAATATACTTTATTCAAGCTATCAATCAATTTTATATTATCATCATACAATGAATTATGGCTATAGAGTTATCTTATAATGTATAATTTGGTTTAAATAATTATAAAGTTGTACTTGAGATAAAAATCTTTTGAAGAAAACTATCTCTGTCTTAAGCTAGGTACTTCATTCATATTTAAATTCATTAATTTGATTTTAATCTTTGTTACTTTAATGAGACTAAACATCAACCCTATTAATTGAATTTATGCTATTGCCTTTATATATAATTTTTGAAAGGGTTTTATAAATTCTATTTATAAAGGGTAATGTTTTCAGAATAAATTGATTTATTATTTAGTTACAAACAAAATTTATAATTTAGTTAAAAACATCAATTTTTATCCAATATTGCTAATTTAGCTCTGATGCTGGCTATATATAAATTATTTGCTTCTTCTTCTGCTTAAACATCTCTATTTAATAATGCTAATTTTTCTCTTTCTTTTGCCTTTTACTCTAATTTTTAAACATTATTCAAAACATTTTAGACTTTCTATTCATTTTCTAAACCTTTATTTTCAATTATTCTTTAATAATATATAGATATACTTTTCCCATTAATCTTCTATATTTACTTAAACTTTCCTTTACTGTCTTAATTATTAAAGATAATCAGTTGTTTTAGGTTTAGGTGGAAGATCTGAAGGCTTTTCAACCTTTTCTACAACCTTTTATAACTTTTTAGCCATTGGTTTTGGTGGGCGATTTTCTTGATGATTACTTTAATCAGTAATAGAATCTTTAGAATCTTAGCTTAAATGTCTTTATTTAGGAATAAACTTTTTAATTTTTCTTAGGTCTTATTCGGTAATTTGAATTTCTTTAATTTATTTAGATAATTCTTCTTTTGGTGGTGGAGATTATTTAGGTTTTATAGGATGTTCTTTAAAATATATCTCTTAAGCAACATCTGCATATTTTAATTATTTCAATCTGGCCAACTTTTTTTATTCCATTTCTTATTCTCTTATCAATTTTTGAAACTTTTGTTCCTCTTCAACCCTTATTTAAGCTTAGCTCTTAGGAAATCTAATTGACTTTTACTTATTTTCAAACTCCAGTTCCTATTTATGATGTTCTCTTTCATATTCTTTTATTTTTCTATCCTCTTCGTATTTCTTTTAATGTTCTGTTAAATCACTTAATTTGATTGGTTAACTCAATTCTCTTTTTTAAGCTAGAACAGCCTTAATTTAAAAAATAAATACTTTTCGTTTCTCTAATTCTGGTATCTATAGAGCCTCTTCTTTTTATTTAACCAATAATTCTTTTTACTTCATCTTTTCTTAAATCTATTTAATTATTCTATTGGCTTCCTATTATTATCTTGCTATTCTTTCTTTTTCTGCTTTGTCTTCTTCCATCCTCTATATTATTTGTTATTTCTTATTGAGTCTTGGAATATTAGCTATTTCTTCTGCATAAGCAAAAGCTTAATCTTTGGTTGTTTATGACTATTATTTAATAGAAGTATTTTTTAGTCTCTTCTTTTATTCTTAAGAATTGTGAGGTTTTTGCATTTTTTCTACTTCCTCTTGTAATTCATTTAATAATAGTCTATCAGATTATTTTTCATCTAAAATCATTGCCGAATCTTATTATAGAATCCCTGATAATTCACATTTTTAAATATTTTACTCATCAACTGATTAATTATTGGTATCTAACTTTTAAGATTATTGATTTGGAATCTAAATTTTCTAGTCTGAAATTTAAACAGAAGATTTCTAATCAGATATTTGATTTATTTTTAATAGAGAGAATTTATGACTAATTGTTTTTGATTTAATAATTGATCCTGCTATTGTAAAGAATGATTTAAATTTTGTTAAATTTACTTTATCATTTTAAACTTTTTAGACTCTAATCTACATTCCTTCTTATATTTCAATTAATGTTTGATTGTCAGTTGTAAGTAATTCAAATTGAAATGATATCTAATCCATAATATCAATAAGTTACATGAAATTAATCTTAAATAGCAAGAATTAAAGCATCAATGGTTGGATCTTACAATTAAATTTCATGTTGTTCAGAATTAAGAGTAATGATTACTTTCATAATAATAAAAAATATTAATATAATTTAATATTCATATTTAAACAAGAGAGCCTTCTTATAAAAATTTAATAACATCTGATTTCTTCACTAATTATTATGTTCCTTCTTCTAAATCAAGTTCATCTCCATCTTATGTAATTATATTTCCAATTTATTTTATCACTCTCACTTCAATAAATACTTCTGAAGGTGGTATTATATTCTAATATATTTTAATAATGGATAATTACTTAACTAACTTTAGTTTCAATATCATTTTCATACTTTTTGACTAATTGATCAAAAAATTTATAGTAATCTTTTTCATTTTTAGATAGTTGATCTATATTATCACTACTCAATTAACCAGAATCCATAAAATATTAAGACTATATTTTATTTATCTAATTATATTGATAATCAAAAATTACTCTATGCATTAAATATGCTAATTAAACTCTTTTTGTTCTTTCTACATCTTTTATTTTTAATTAGATTATAGGTTTAATTTTATCTGCTAATTCAGGATCATTACGAAGTCTAAGATGTAATAAAAATGTAATTACTTATAAATTTCTTAGATTTCTTTTATTGACTTCTGATGATCTGTTGTGCATGTTGAATACAATTCTTCATTAAATGGAGGAAGAAATAAAGTATTTTTAAGATCGAGCAACAATTTATTCCTATTATGAATATCCATAATAATATTAAAAATATTAAAATTTCTACTTTATTTGATTGAATTTTATCAACAAAATTGAGATGATATATTTCTAATGTCAAATTCATTTAATCTGAATTGATTTATAATCATGTGATTATTCAATATAATCATTGTTTTTTTACTTTATTTTCAAACTAGATTAGTATACAAGTCAACGGCAAAAAAATTTGTATTAAATAAAAATGAAAATAATCGTTATTTTATGTGTCAGTGCTGTCGTAATTTGTTCTGAATTTTCAAACATGAACATGGATTCAACTCTTCATGAGAATGGATCTGTCTATGGATGGAGAGAGGATGAATAGAAGTCATTTTAAAATTGGGTAAAAGATAACTAGAGAACATATAATAACGAATTCGAAATGATCTATAGAATGGAAGTTTTTGTCAAGAACTATAGATAAATGAAGGTATTTAATAATTTGGATTAATCATTTAGCATCATAATGAATAATTACCAAAAGATGTTTGGGGATTAAACAATTTTGCTGATGAGACTAATGAAGAGTTAGTAGATAAGATATTTATGAAGAGAGATTTTGATACTCATTATGAATTATTTAATGAAGATGATATCAATGCTATTAGATCTGATGCTTTGACTCACAATTCCTTTTTATAAGCTGATAAAACTGTTGTTGTAAAAAAAGTTGTCAAATAATCAGAAAGCGCATCATAAAAAGTATCAGAACCTATAAGGAATCCTCCAAGTTTAGATTGGTTAAAATAAGTAATGATATTTGTAATTATATATAAAGATTACTGAAGTTTAACAATAAGGAAGATGTGGTAGTTGTTGGGCATTTGCTGTATCTGATGTTACAATAAGTAGACTATCAATAGCAAATAAAAATAAGTTAGATTAATTATCAAAGACTCATCTAATTGATTGTGCTGATGGTAATACTGCAGGATGTGATGGAGGATCTGTTGGAGATGCTTTTGAATTTATCAACAATTATGGAACAGTTTATGAGAAAGATTATAGAGAATATGATTAAAAGGAAGATGAATGTTCAAAACCTAAGGGAAGTATTGGATATAAGCAATTTAAATCAGTTGAAGGAATGAGCAAATTCACTAATGATGATATTGAAACAGCAATGTAAGATGGACCTGTGGCTGCTCTAATGTATGCAGATGAGAGCTGGTTGAGATATTAATCTGGAATTATTAATACTTGTAATTATCCTAAAGTCTCCAATTATCAACATGTAGTAGTCATTGTTGCTTATGATACATAAACATGGTTTGTTAAAAATTCTTGGGGATAATAATGGGGAATGCAAGGATTCTTTTAAGTTCAAAAGAATGGAGAAGATAACTGCTTAGATAAAATAAAGAAAATTACATTTCCAGAGATTTGATTTATATAATCAATAATAATAAAATCAATTTAAATATATATTTAATCAATTATCACTTTTACTTATTATTTAAACATAATACTATATTTTAATTAAATAATTTAGTACATCATGACAGACATCTCATTTGGAGGATTTATTTCTATAAAAAACATTTAAAATCCATAATATGAAATGGAATATTTATTAGATCCTGAAAATGATAAATATGTAAGAGATATATTGCCAATTAAAATTTAAAATTTTGAAATCAAACGATTAGAATGGGTTGATTTTGTAGGCAAACCAAATGAAGAAATGCCATATATTGCTCATTGTTATTGGAACATTTTATATGATTATTAAATGGTTGAAGAGAAAGAAGAACCTTTAATCAAACAATAACAATCACCATTATTGCCTATTAAAAAATAAAATGATGATTAAGCTAAAGATAATCCTTAAGATATGAAAAAGTCACCTTTAATACCTCTTAGAAAAATAACTGAGCCTTCAGAATAATAAGGTATAAGATAATAATCACCTAAATTACCACCAAAATTACCACTCTAATAGAATGATTAATTACCTAGAATTAATAATAGACTATTCACCAAACCTCCAACACCTTCCACAAGAGTTTCCAGTGTTCAGAGAATTACTCGCTTATCGACACCTAAGATTTCTTCTCCTTAATAGAAAGTTGCTAGAAGCAATTCTAGTTCGAGTCTAAAAAGATAATCACCTGCTCGTTAAAAAATTAAATTATCAGTTTTTTGCAAATTCTTAGAAAAATCTTGGGCTAAATCTACTTCTGATGATGAATTATTAGAACATGAAACAGGTCATTATTTGATTGGGTGTTTGTGTGCTTTGGAATTCAAAAGATAAGTTGAACAACTTGGAATTATGAGGTCAGAATATCATTCAAATGAAATTAAATCTATTTTTCAAACTAATTTAAGAAGTTTTTTAAAAATTGAAAAAGACTACGATGAAGAAACTAACCATTACTTTGATACATATTTATAAAAAAAATGGAATCACAAAATAAAAGAATAATTGTTATTATATGAGATGTATTTTAACAATTGATAATATTGTAATAATATTTCATAAATTAATATCATATTCTTAATCCATTCTTATTGAATTAATATTTAGTCTTAATTATAATAAGTAATCTTTAAATTAATACATATGATTGCTATATTAATCTTACAAAGACTCAATATATAATTCAATTTAAGTTAGTAATTATTTTTCCTTGATCTAATTTATTTACATTTTACAAGTTATTTCTTTCGTTCGGTTTATATTTTTATTTTATATTTAAAATATCGAATCTTTAACGAATTATAATTTTTCTTATAAAACCTCTAATTCTTTTTACTTTTCTTATAAATTTATCTCATCATTCAGTAAACTTTATTTTTACTAATCAATTTTATTTTGGCACCTTTGCTTATAAATTATATGTATACTATCTTAATTTCTCACATAGGATAACTTTTTGCGAATCTACTTTTTTATTTTCTTTCTATATATATTCTATGTATAAATCATTAGATGATCTAGTTTTTGACTTCATCATCACATTTTACAGACGAATGTCCTATAACTTTTATTAAATTTTCGCTCTTTCTTGATTTTCATTGATTATTTAGTCATTAAATAAATCTTTCTCAGTTGATACTTAAGTAGAAC
The DNA here is from genome assembly GCA_000733385.1 of Paramecium biaurelia. Taxonomy (NCBI): domain Eukaryota; phylum Ciliophora; class Oligohymenophorea; order Peniculida; family Parameciidae; genus Paramecium; species Paramecium biaurelia. Next base: position 57,000 of record JPFL01000243.1, on the reverse strand, counting down.
GTTCAGAAGTAAGATTCATCGATTTCTTAAGACCAAAAAGGATTTATTTTTTTGTATTTATACTTGGAGTTTATAATTTTTCCTATGAACAACTTATCTTTGATTTTTCTACAATCTAACCCTTCCAAGTTTAAATTATAAATTGTTTCTCCTTATATTTATCATAATTTAATGAGCTATTTTCAGACCTTTAATGTTGCTATTATGCCATAAAATTCATATCAAAATTTAAACTCATTATTTATAAATATAGTAAACTTTATAATATATATTCAGATTTATTTATCTAGTGTTATGAGCATTTACATAAAAATATTATTGAATTTATTAATGTAAAGTCCGAATTAACAATCTTATGTCAGCAATTATTCTTTTAAATGCTTAGAAATAAACTAATCCACTTTCAATAACATCTACTTGTGTTTGATTAGACTCTATCTATGTTAAACAATTTCATCCTTCAAAGATCTATTAGTTGTACTAATTTCAAGAATTTTTTGATCTTCATTGAGTTAATCCAACTCGAATTTCAGTTATTACAATAATTATTTATTAGACTAATATTACTATTTGGCATATTTTAATTATTCTTTCTTCTCTTATAAAATTTATTTAGTTCTATTTTAATATTATATAATACTTAATGATTTTCTTTTCAAAATTTTCTATTTACTCTTCACTGTCAGGTATTTTTAGTTTTGAATTAGCAATACTTTGTGGTGATTTACTAATCCACTTAGATATGTTCTATAATTTTTGATCAGTTTCGTTAACAAAATTTTCGAAACTGGTTATAAGTAATCTATCACTAAAAGCATTCTCTTCCTTAATGATTTCAGTAGTATTTGTTTATAATTTGGCTGTTAATAGATTCATTTTCTTTTTTAATGCATCTCTTTTAATCATGGTTTTAAATTATTGAGATGGATTTAGAGTTCGATTAAATTTATCCGTTGAATCTAACTTATTTGTTGGACTCAGTATTCTTAATCTAGAATTAGGAGAAGTGTTTGGTGTTAAAGCACTTGTTGGAGTACATGAATTCTGTTTTTAAGGTTGTCTTTGATAAAGTATTTTGTCTAAACTTTTAATGCTAATAAATTCATTCATATTATGAAATAAAAAGAAATTAAACTTGTTTATGAAAAAACTAATGAAGCATTTTAGTGGTAATTAATGCCTTTAGAATAATTCATTCAAGAAGTTAGTCATGTTTTCAATATTGAATTAGGCACATTTTAAGTTGTGTCCTAAGATAAAAGAATTGAAATTAGAAATACTGAAGAATTATATTGGTATGGGTAAAGCGGTGGAATTTTAATTACTTAAAAACAAGGCTTTTAAAATAGAATATATAATCCAATCCCTAATTTGAATCTAAGTTAAATTCAGAATCAAAAACAATATTCAATAGTTAGGAAGACCTAAGAAATTAAAAATAGACTCAATCAAACAATTAAATAAATGAAAGAAACCTAATCTACTGTAGCATATAGAAGTTTGTCTCCAAAAGAAAGTTGGAAATGCTTATAAGAAAAGACAAAACAATTATAAGAACAAACTTTATAATTTAATAGTAGATAATAGGAATTATAATAGGAATCTGAAAAGTATACTATTTCATCATATTTATCTAAGTTTATTGAAAGAAATTTTGACAGTTTAAAATGAAAATGTAATTTATAGCAAACGTAATGATGATTTACAGAAATCTATAAATTAACTTTAAATGTTATTGAAATTATAGACAAAATAAATAAACCAAATCAAAATGAGGTATCCAGCAATAGATTTAGATTCATATATTAGTTCAATTAAGTATTAAAGTAATTTAAAGGATACTTTATTAAATTATCTTCAAGTATTGTTATAAATGATTCTAAAAGGAGAGGATAAGAATCATTTCAAAACTACTTTTAATTAAAATGAAACAATACTTTATCTACAACAAATTATTAAAGAAATAAAGAAAATTTGAAAATAATACTTTATAATAAACATCATTAATCAAACAACAATTTTAGACTTATCTATCATGAATTTTATTAGAAACTAAGAAGAATAATTATTTTCTAATCTATCAAAACATTTGGATGTCAAATATTTTAATTATTAAAGCAGTTTTTTCACTAACTCTCTTTTTTCATCCTTAAATTCATTAACATTTATTAATTTAATTGAGTAAAAAAATAAATGTTATGCTGCCTAATAAGTTTTCTTACTTTAATTTAGTGTTATCAACAATTATAAAAATTTTAATATATCTTCTTTTACCATTTTTTAGGATAACATAGAGACTACATTGTCATAATCATCTTGTCTTAAATAAAAATAATATTTACTTATAAATTTCAGTTACTGCTTAAATAAAATGCTTTATATAATTATTCTAAAATGCAATAAAAGCTGCATCTAAAAATAGTTTATCTCTCATGAAATCTTGGAATGTTTGTAATTTGATTTTAATTTCATGTTATTGTAATTATTATTATTAAGTTACTTGTTCAGTCTTATCTTTCCATAAAATTAAATTTGAATCATTTGCTCCAGTCACTATATAAACATCCTGGTTTTCTCTCTTAATATCTAAAGCATAAATTTTACCAGTATGTTGTGAGATAGTATTAATACATGTTTACTTTTTAACATTCCATAATTTAATATTACCAATTGAATCAGTGCTTATTAATTCAGAACCTCTAGCATGCCATGAAACTTTTAATTAAGGTGCCACTCCTTAGAAGGATTTAATAATAGAACCATCACTAAGATTCCAGAGTTTAATAGTATTGTCTCCACTTGCTGAAGCCAATATTTTTTCAATTGGAGAAAACTATATATCCCAAACTCCTCTTTTGTGACCTTTAAGTATCATCTTATTCATTAAATTTTCATCCCATAATTTGATAAGTCTATCTTAGGAAGATGTTGCAATAAGTTTATTATTTGGTGAGAATCGAACACAATTCATTTCCTTTTCATGAGCAACAACAGTTTTAATAGATTATTCAGATTAATAATTCTTTAAATCCCATAATTTAAGAGTTTTGTCTTTTGAAACTGAAGCAATATATTTAGAATTGACATCAATGGAAATAACATCATCTGAATGTCCACTATATTTATGTAATTCTATTGGTTGCTTGAATCCTTTATATTTGAATATAATGACACAATTATCTTTGGAGGCTGTTACTATTAGATCATCAATAAATTCACAACACATGATTACACTGAAATGAGCCTTCCATGCAATGACTTCCATGTTATCTAAATTTAATATCCTAAAAATTTAGATTTTAATTTTACTTCATAAATGGTGAATTAGTTGCTAAAAGTAATTGATTATTTTTAATAAATTTGACATGTAATATTTCATCATTATATCCTAATAATAATTTTTATTATTAAATTTGTCCAGAAACTAATTCAGTTATATAAATATGCAATTCACTTGTAATGATATACAATTTCTCATTGCAATTAATAAACTTCAATATTTATTAACCATTAAATTGTTAATCTATTACAATATTTTTATTTAATTATTTGATATGTAAATCTCCAGATTCAGTACCTATAATTAATGTATTTTTAAAATAAATGAATGTTTCAATTTCAATATCAAATTCTATTGTTTCAGTTAATTTTTATACACTTATATCCCAAAATTTAATATATTTATTACAACTTGAAACCAAAATATGTTGATTAAATTAAATATGAGTAATCCTACTATTAAAATCAATAAAAGAACAAAGTATTCTGTTAGCAACTAAATCAAATAATGAGATTCGTCTATCATCAGTAGCAATTGCAACTTATAATTTTCTCATAATAGGAATCCATTATAATTTAAGAACACTTCCACTTACTCTAAATTCAGTGCTTTATTAATTCTTTTTAACATTTATAATTTTGACCATACAATTTGTACCACCTAAAGCTAAGTAAACATCTTCTGGACTAAATTACATATCAATGGCAAATAAAGGATCTGTTTTTATTGTAAATTAGGTAATATGGTCATTCAATCTAACATATCTAAGCATATAATTCTTTGTAAATGTTGCAATATAATCATTTAAATTACTCACACAAAAATTTGCTATTTCTTCTTGATTATGTTAAATTTTCTTATCAAGATATTGAACACAAAAATTGAAGCATGTATATATCACATTATTTGTTACTTATATTTTACCACCTTAATAGAAAGGAGATAATTATTTAATTGGCTCAATATGTGTAATAAATTAATCTTCATTTATAATTTGAACCTATTTTGTTTCTTATTCTTTTTTATCAACACCAATTTATTTTGATTACAAAGATAATTTACTTAGTTTTAATCTAATTAGACGTCTTGATTTTAGCAATTTGGTTGATTATACGATTTTAACCATATATTATTATATAAATATTATTAATAAGAAAATACAAAGCACTAAAAAAAATAAGTTAAATTAGATGAAATCATTTGTTTTGTACAATAGTCTTGATGTCCTTCCATATGTCATTTACGGGTCTTTCAGCATTTACTTCAAATAAAATTCCTTTTCTAAAAATTAATATTAATTTTTGTTACTTTCTGTAATAATCAATAATAGGAGATGTCTTAGTCTAATAAACATGTAATCTATTTCTGATAGTTGCCTCTTTATCATCTTCTCTCTAGACAAGAGGTTCACCTGTAATATCATCTACTCCTGTAGACTTAGGAGGATTAAATTTATAATGATAAGTTCTTCCTGAATTCATATGAGTCCATCTGCCTCCAAGACGGTCAACCACAACTTATTCTTGTACATTCATAAATATTGCTTAATCAATAGATTAACCACTTTGTTAGAGAATCTAATCTAGTTTTTCAGCTTAAGGAATAGTACGAGGGAATCCATCTAAAATTGCACCATTAGCACAAGCTGGTCTAAAATTAAAAATGTAACATACTTTGCTAATTGTTACTTAATGAGATTGCACATAACTTCATCTTCAATTAATTCTCCTCTCTCCATGATTCCTTTTAATTTCTTTCCAAATTCACTTCCTGATCTTACTTCTTCTCTCAATAAATCTCCTGTAGACAAATGGCACATACAAAAACGAGCCAACATTTTAGCTGAATGTGTTCCCTTACCTAAGTTGAATAAATTGTATAAAATACCTGCTCCTGGCATTCCTAACAATACAATTCTTTTTCTCAATGCTTCTTCTTGACATCTATATCTCCTATAGAGTTCTTAAATTAAAGCAGCATTTGAAATCTTGGAGTAGGCTTGTGTATCCATTTGATTTTTTATTATAATTAATTAAGCATATTTTTAATATATTTTTAAGATATATATCCTAAAATAATTATTATAAAAATTTATATTAAAAATTTAATATCTCGTCATCATATTAATTAATCATTAATTTTATAATTAAATAGTCCAAATTATGCCATAATATTTTCATTCCCTTCAACACTACTTCAGATTTCATTTCCATTCTATATATCTAAGTTGAGAAATTATCTATTACAGATAGATTTGTAATTTCAAAGGAGCATTTGAAAACTATTAATTGGGTTAATATTCACCATCATACAAACTCTTTTCATTTTGAAGAATTGCTATTCTTATAGATTATTTACTAAACATACATTATAATTGATTAGAGATATTAACAATTTTTAAACAAAAGAACACTATTAATATTTTAAATATCTTATAATGAATAGAAAAATAGAACATATAAATTACTAAATAAAATTAAATACATATTATAAATAAATAGTGATTTAATTTATGTTAATTAATAATACGCTTTTTAATTGCACACTTTAAGAATATTAGCATAAGATATTGTTTAAATAGATTTTGTAAATAATTAAAAAGTGATAATAAATGTAACACATTTTCAGATCACTCAATAGCAAAAGCATTTTTCATTCTTCTAACCTCTTAAAAGATAGGTTGAGAGAGATTATACCAATCAAATAAGCTTTATTAAGGGATATTAAAAAGACATATGGATAGAAAGAAATCTGTAAGGTGACTGTCGATTAGGCAATTGGAGGAATGAGAAATGTATTTGGATTGTTCTATGATATTTCTTTATTGGATTCAAAAACTGTAATTTTTTATTGTTACTGATAGGGTATCACATTCAGAGATTACAATATTCCAGAGATTTAGGAATACCTATAGAAAGCTAAAAATGGTAACGAGCCTTTGCCAGAAGCTTTGTTTTGGTTATTATTGACAGGTGACTTTCCATCAGATCAGGAATTTAAATTTGTTTAAGAAGAATGGAAGAGAAGAGGTGAATTAGACTAAGAGACAATAAAATTCATAACTAGTCTTCCAAAATAATTACATCCAATGACAATGTTATCTTAGAGTGTCTTATATTTATAAAAGGACTCAACATTTTAATAAGCTTATGAAAGTGGAAAAGCCACTAAACCATAATATTGGGAATATTATTATGAAGATGCAATGGACTTGGTTGCCAAAATCCCAAGAGTTGCAGCATTAATTTATAGACATAAATATAAAGTAAATAAAAATAATATTAATTAGAATGGAGATTTGATTAATAGTGATAATACATTAGATTGGGCAGCCAATTACTCTCATATGATGGGATTCAATTAATTTAATGCATATGAATTATTTAGAATGTACTTAAGCATTCATGCAGATCATGAAGGAGGTAATGTAAGTGCCCATGCTACTCATCTTGTTGGATCTGCTTTGGCTGATCAATATTTGTCATATTCAGCTGGTATTAATGGTTTGGCTGGACCTCTTCATGGGTTAGCAAATTAAGAAGTTCTTAAATGGTTGATTGAAATTAGAGTAAAATTAATTAATAATAAAATAGGAAAAATTAGGTGATAAAGTTTCAAATGAAAAAATATAAGAATATGTGCTTAATACTATTAGAGATGGTAGAGTTGTACCAGGATATGGACATGCTGTGTTAAGATATACAGATCCTAGATATATTCATTAAAAGAATTTTGCAGAAAGATTGATTAAAGATGATCCACTTGTTGAACTTGTTAAATAATGTTATCATGTTATTCCACCTGTTCTTAAGACAATAGGAAAGATATAAAATCCATGGCCAAATGTTGATGCTCATTCAGGAGTTCTATTAAATCATTATGGATTGAAAGAATTTGAATATTACACAGTAGTTTTTGCTGTTTCAAGAGCACTTGGATGCACTGCAAATTTGGTTTGGGCAAGAGCTTTTGGATTACCTATAGAAAGACCAGGATCAATTACAATGAGATGGATTGAAGAAAAGTTTGGAGAAAATTAATCTGTTAAATGAAAATGTATTGTATGTTAAATTTAAAAATAAAAATAATGTAATCTAAAGGACCTTCTGCATAATATCTATAGAATCTCATAATGGACGATCCAAATAGAGCTCCTGAACGCGTTTTTAAGACTAATTAAAAATATGCTGAATATATTGCATATTTAGGTTCTCAAAAAGCTCCAATAACTGCATTTACGAAATTAGCATAATGGAAATAATACTAATTTGAGAATGTTAATCTATTAATTGATCCTGCAAAAATATCACCTTTATTATCTACAATCACAGATGAAAATAAACTATTAAAACATGAATGTTTCAAATAATCAAATGATATTGTTGAATTAACTACTATGGTTGAAAGATTAATAGATGATAATTTAGTAATAAAGAAACATTTAGATTTGAAAACTAATGAAATGTAACACTTTCTATTGACATAAAAAACATAAACTAATGAGGAAATTTAAGATCTTAAATTTTAAATTTAATCATTATAAGATGAGAATAATCTATTGATTACACATTTGGAAGACTTGAGAAGAAATTAAAATGATGATGTGATAAACAATTTAGAAACTGAATTGAATAATGCTAGAGATTTGTTTGAGTAATAGCAATAGAATTTCAAATAATGTTAAGAAAGAGAATATGATATTAGCAGAGAACTTGTTAAAATGAATTCATAATATAAAGAGGCTTTAGAAAAGATTGTTGAATTGTCATCCTAATTAAGTAGTTATGAGGATAATAATCATGAACTAAGAAATTAAATAATGTTAATTTCTAATAAAAACAATATTATATAAAAGAATGCTTTTGATCAAGTTAATTAAAAGGAAATTGAATTAGAAAGTCTATAAATAAAATTTAATACTTTAATTAAGGATAATGATTCAATTAAGGATTAATTAAGCTAATATGAATTTAAAATATAAGAATTAATAAAAGATAATACTAGAATTAGTGAAGAAATGAAAATGTAATAATTAATGAATAATGAACTTATAAATTAAGAGAAAGATATTAAAAATCAATTATAATTAGAGAAAATGAAAAAAACTCCAAATATATCAGATGAATAATTGACAAAAGAATAATTAATAAAAGAATGCAGAAGATTAGGAGAGTAATTAGAAAGAGCATAATTAGAATATATTAAATTGGATGATTTTTTGACCAAATAAATTGATTAATAAAAGAAGTAATCAGAATAAATTCTTGAAAATATGAAAATTAGATACTAAAATTCTTTAGACAGTAGACAAGAATAAATTAATTAGTTAGAAAAGTAAATTGGTTCTTAGATTGAATAGATTAATATTTAAAAAAAAGAATTAGAAATCATTCATTTAGATTATTAAGAAATTAAATAAAAATAAGTATAATCTTCAAATATTTAAAATAGGAAGATTAATCTTAGTTAAAGAAATTAGTAGATTAATAAGTAATGGAAATTAGAGTTCTAAAAAGTTAATTATAGGATAAGAAAATGTTGATCAATGAAATGTTAGAAGAAAAAGATAAGATGAGTAAGTTGTTTAAGAGTGAATAAATATCAAAATAGTAAAATATTCATTTGTTAGAGGAAGAAATAAAATAATTATAAAATCAACAAATAAAATATTAATCATAAAAGGAAGATCTAGAGAAATTATTAGAAATAAATGAAAACTTAAAATAAGAAATTCATAATATCTAATAATAATATAAAGATGTTTAGATTTTATGTAGAGATGAAATTGAAAAAAGATAGAATGTATAATATTGATTAATAAAGTTATAAGTAGAAGCAGGTATTTAAGCTAATTAAATTGGAACACTCAAAGAATAGATTAGATATTTCTAAGATTAATAGTAAAGAAAAGATAAATTAGACTAGGTTTTATAGGAAAATCAGATTTTAAGAGCCCAACTAAAATAATGATTATATATTAAATAAATACGAAAAAAAACATAAAACAAAACTATTAATCAAAATAAACTAAGATTATTATCTATATGAAATGAATGCTTAAAAAAACTAGTTGGTCTTTTCTTTTGGGCACTGAAAAAATGGGATGATATTTATGGTTTCTGAATCCCATAAGTTTATTGGTATTTCTCATGAGTACTTCTCACATTAAAATTTTTACTCCATAGAGTGTTATATATCTATTCTTTTTTTTTATGGGTTTATTAGTCATAATGAGTAAGATCAATATCAATGACATCAGAAATTAAATTTATTAATTTGGAAACTGCTTAATTATTATTACGTTTAGTGACCATTTAAGATGTTTTACGAATACTGTAATTACTAATGCTTCTTGTTTTATTAATAATACATGAAGTAGGTCTATTTATTGGCATTTTATTTACTCTAGGTGAAAAAATCTCTTCTTTTGGTTTACTAACAATTTATCTCTACATAAACATTTAATATAATATTTAGTACATAGTTGGATTTCATTTATGTAATTGTTTCATAGAGGGAAGCAAACAATTTGTTAAATTATGATCTGCAATATTCATGTAGCCACTTCATAAGTAGAGGCATAAAGGGGATCTAAAATTAATTATCTCTTAATTACTTTATCATACAAATTATTCTTCTTAATTGCCTGTATTTATTATAATCTATGATTCATTCCGGATGTAATAAAAAATTGACAATACAATTCTGCAATATCTAAAAATTCACCAGATAAGTTCACCTTGACCTGAAATTAAGGTAACCATTAAGTTATTAGTTTTAGTGATAAATGATAGAAAGACCTTCATCATACAAACCTCATACATCAAATGTGTTTTAGATTTGTTTGGGACCAACATTTCAATAAGTGCAAATTCCTATTCAACTCTTTATTTTTCTTATTTAAGATATTGAGATAGGCATTTCTCATTAACATTAACAAATGATAAGAAATCGGTTGGAGTTTTAATATGCTCTGTTTAATTAAGTCTCTGCTAGATTGTTTTGGTATTGTTAGCCCTATCAAGCCCTATTTATAAGAGCATCGAAAATATTTCAAAAGTATTTGCCTCATGCATTACAGGATATAATGAATAGGTGGACATAGGTTTTATAATTTTAATATATATGATATTGATAATAATGTGTCTTATTTCATCAACATGCCTTAAATTGTCTAACTCCTTTCTATTATATATTCTCAATAATAATACAGGTTGACTGCAGGCAGGACATACATGTGTAACATCCTGACAATCTTTCAAATAAAATGGCAGGAAAGCTAAAAATGCTCCAAAAATGCAAAGGGTGACACAGCATAACCAAGTATGAGTTCCTGGTTTATGCTGTAAAATAGAAACAGCTTGGACTCCACAAGTACTGCATTTGAACATTACAGGCTAAGCAAATTCTTTGCATAATTATAATTTCTGTACCATCAAGTTACTCTGGTAATTAATATTGTTCATTTGGTATATTCAATGGAATCTAATCATCATTGGGTTATTACATATTTATTAATTAATATAAAACGAATTTATGCAAATTAATATTATTTTAACATTCATTAATCATTAGTAATGGATTTATAACAAAACTCTATTATTTTATGAGTTATTTCAAATTTTAATCTGAAATCTTCAAGTTCATCCATCTAATAATTATCTGATAAATATATTTGTATTATTTAATTTAAAATTATCACACTTTGCATATTAACCAAAAATACTATCCTTGCTTAATATATTAATGGAATAAAGCTTTATAAGTTAAGACACATAGTTCAATGTATTTATAATGACTCAATAGAAGAAATATACTTTTATTAATTTTGAGAATTATAAAGAATACATAGATGTGTGAAGGATAATTAAGTTAGAAATTTAAAATAAGAGAACTAATATTTTGTTTGGATTAATTAGAATTAAAGTTAAGAGACCAACAGAGTTTTATATAGAATATCCATTATTTATTATTGATTATTATATATATCAACTATTTAGTTTAGCTGTTATGTCTTCTGACTTTTTTACTGAATCTACATGGTCGAATACTAGATTATAGGCTTTTTATACAACTTCAATTTCAGAGAGTCTTTATTTAAATCATAGAATTAATAATACCTTTAAGTTTATCTGCTAATATATGCTTAATGATATTATTCTTATTATTCCTTTGTTAATTGAAGTAATTCTTCTGTAATAGGAATATCAATTAAAAGCTATTCTTTTTAAGCCAAAACAATTTTCTATTAATAATTCTTAAGGTTCTTACTTGCTAATTGAATTTATCATTAAATTATTGGTTTAAGTTTTCAAGATCTGTAGATAATCTCTTTCTCAAAGTTTCAATTTCAGTCATAGAATTATCAAAATTAGCTGATGCTACTTCTTCAGCTGCAATATCTTCATTTAAACTTTTAGTAGCTGCATCTCTAATTTATACTAATTTCTCTAAAATTCTTTAAACTGTTGGAACATCAAATCTAGTAGTTAATTTAACCAAAATAGTGATAGGATGATTTGGTCCAAATTGTTCATGACATTCATTATGAATCTAGACTAATATAGCTTATCTATTTTCATCAGTAGTTTATTCATCAACTGCCTTGCTTAATTTATCAATAATAAGATTTAATGCATTAATAACTTTATTTGCAGATTCAACTCTTCTATTATAAGCTTTGACATCAGCAGCTCTAGCATTTCTAATAAATTATTCTTGCTCATTTAGAATGGACAATTGCTTTTCATATGTAATAATAGTTTCTCTTAAAATGACCAACAATTCAGCTAAAGTTTAAATGAGAACATTTGCATTTGCTAAATCTGTATTTAATTTAGAGAGATCATCTTCTAATTCACTAATATTTTAATCAAAAACTGCCATTTATCTTGAATGTTCAACATCATCATCAACTTAATCTTATTTCAATGAATCTAACAATTCTTTTATAAGTTTCAAAACTTCATCAACTGGAGCTCCTGTCTCCAATTTGATTTACACCAATTCCTTTAATTAATCACTATAAGGACTTTAGCCAAACTACAAGGTTCAATTACTTGTTAATACTTAATGGAATGACTTCATCAATAATGAGGCTTAAGGTGTCATAGCTGATAGACATACTCCTATAGTCAAAATCAATAAATTAAAACGGATTAGGCTCATTTTTATATTATAATTTAATTATTGAACTGTGTTATTAATCTATATATTATTAAATTGATAAATCATTCATGTTAGACTTATTTCCTAACTGCATCACTTAATGAATATTCTGATCTCTCATATGATTGTACTTCCTAACATAAAACTATATGATTACTTTATCTTTAACATAATCATCAACTCTTTATTTAAATTTATCTTCAGAAGTTCCTACTTAGGTAGAATAGATTCTGTATACATCAGTGAATAAATTAAGTTCTTCTTGTAATCTTGCTTTATTTTTATTATATTAAGTCTCTTCTATTTTTAAGTCCTATCGATATTTTATTTTATTTATACATCAATTGCTCTTTATTATTATTATTGTAAACCAACACCTCTTTCTCTACAATTTACGGCAGCTAATCTAGCTTATACTAATTGTTCTTATAGTTTAATGATATTTTTCTCTTCAGATGAAAGATCATAATTGATTTATTCGTTTTCAATATCAATTGCTCCCTTAAAATCAGCCAATGTAACTCCAGTAGTGATTTCTAAATTTTAAGAATTTTTTATTTATTCTCTAATATATCTCTCCATATCATCAAGCATCTCAATCAATTATCCTTTTACTGTATTGATGTTTCCTTAAGAGGATGGGGTCACTTAAGTCCAATCAATAAACATTGTATCAGCAAATTCATGAGCTAATTCTACAAGTTCTGACATTTTTGCAGATTTATACATTGTTAAGAATTTCTCAACATATGCTCCATATCTATTTAATTAATTGTTATCTAAGTTTTATAAGGAATTTCTCAAAAATATTATAAGTCTTAATGTCATATTATCATTTTTAACTCTTTCAATATAGTTGGATGAATGTGTGCATCTAATTTATATTTGTATCAACTACCTGTTATTGTCAAGAGTATCTACTCTTTTTGCATTTTCAACAAGCCTTCTTTATAAATATGCAATGTATTTATTTGTTTTATCAATGTCAGATTCTCTATCAGAAACAGATTTATCTCGACTTGCGCATAAAAAGTTTTATTCTTAAATGGCTTTGCCCAAATTAAAAATGATATTCTCTTTCAGCTAAAAGGTCTATGACATTCAATACATTTTTGGAAACTGTGTAATCTGTATTGAGTGCTGTAAGTTCAACAGCTGATGCTCCCTTTAAGTCAGCCAACAATTTCTCAACTGTATCAACTTCATTCTGACACAACACACCAACAAATAACAATAATAATAGGCTCTTCATGCCGTTTTTTAATTTTTTTATATTAAATGAGTTTATATAATGACAACCAAAATTATTAAGCAATCAATTAGAAATACTACAATTCTAACCACATCTTTAAAAATAGAAATAAGCATGATAAAATGTTAAAATAAAATTAGTTTGAATAATATGGCATTATGAAAATGTATCTTAATAGACAAAAAAATAAAAAATATAAAAAATGTTATTCTTCTCTTATGTTTATTATATATAAACATCATTTTTTTGCTTATTAAGCTGCTTACTTCTTCTTCTCAGCCTCAAGTCTTTCTTTCTCTTTTTGATCTAACCATTCCTTTTTTGCTGCTTCAAAATTTCTATCATATTTAATATCTTATTAATTTGCTATATTTTATAAAGTTGTTCTTCCTTAAGGACCTTCAGCATTTTTTCTACTATTTTAAGGACCTTTTTTATCTGTTCCATTTTTAAGATCTTCTAATAACTTTAACTATAAATAATTTATAATATAATATACAGTATTTTCAGGTGTTAAATCTTCATATACCCATTCATTATTAACTTGCATCATTGGTGCATTTGCACATGCTCCTAAGCATTCAACTTCTTGAAGTGTAAACAAACCATCAGCAGTTGTCTCTCCATCTTTAATATTTAATTTTTATTCAATTGTCTTAATTATATCTTTAGATCCACATAATTAGCATGGAGTAGTTCCACAAACTTAAAGATGAAATTTTCCAACCCTTTCTCTATTAAACATAGAATAAAATGATGCTGTTTCATAGACATCCATTTCAGGGATCTCTAAAATTTTAGCAATCTATAAAGTTAAAATCTTATTTAACCTTCTTCATTGCTGATAAACTCAAAAAGTTATTATTTTATTTTTATGCAAGCATAAGTAAAGGTATGGTACCTGATTTTTTCTCATTTGATGGAAATTTTGCTAAAATAGATTCAATTTTTTTGTAATTTTCATCTGTAAAATCAAATGGTACTGAATCACTATTGTCATCTCTATTTCTATGTGCAACAAAGATGTTAGAGAATCTTTGAATATATTTTAGTTATGCTAATTATGCAAACTTTTATATCATAATTTAATTAATAAGTATAATATATATCTATTAATAAATAGAAAAGTAAATAATTGTTTAATAAGGCAGAACAAAATCTAGTATAATTGATTTGAGAGTTTAGAAGGATTCATCATATACTATTGATTATAAAATAGAACTCATTGCTTTTATAATTAGAAACTTGCAACTATGAAAATAATGCAAGATAATAACATAATAATGAATATTATTCATATTTTATGAATATAATCAATAAAACTTATGTTGAAATTAGATATAAGTATGTTATATTTAAGTGTCAATTCTTCAGATTTCATTAAAAATATTGTGAATGAATAAATAATATATATTTTAGTTATGAAATTCTTAATTAGTAAAGGAAAATGAAATAAATGAAACTTTTAGGAATAGGAAAAGTTTTAAGATAAATGATTTCATATATTACAAATCTTAAAAATAAAAATTAAATTTCTTTTTTAATTAAAAATGAGTAGTGTGTAATTTGTCAATTCTAAAGCTGAAGTGCTTCGTAAATATTAAGCATTAGCAATGAACATAAATGCAGCAGCTGGTTTGATGGAAGTCATGAAATCAAATTTAGGACCTAAGGGTACCTTAAAAATGCTTGTAGGAGGTGCTGGATAAATAAAACTTACAAAAGATGGTGCTGTTCTTTTATCAGAAATGTAGATATAGCATCCAACAGCAGCTATGATAGCTAGAAGTGCAACAGCATAAGATGATATAATTGGTGATGGTACAACTAGCAATGTTTTATTGATTGGCGCATTAATGAAATAAGCAGAAAGATTATTGGCTGAAGGAATTCATCCCAGAGTAATTACAGAAGGATATGAACTTGCAAGAAAAGAGGCCCTATCATTTTTAGATACCTTTAAATATTAATAAATAGATAAAGCTGTATTAATAAATGTGGCCAGAACTTCATTAAATAGCAAATTGACACCCGATATTGCAAATTAGTATTTACTATATTAAGAAAATATTTAGAATTATAGAGATAGTTGTTGATGCAGTTTAAATTGTTTAAGTGTCTGAAAAGCCTATAGATTTATTTATGGTTGAGATTATGCATATGTAACATAAGATGGGAGCAGAGACAGAATTAATAAGAGGATTAGTATTGGATCATGGAGCAAGACATCCAGACATGCCAAAGTTTGTTAAAAAATGTTACATATTAAATTTGAATGTCTCATTGGAATATGAGAAGACTGAAGTAAAATTAATATATATAAATAGGTTCATAGTGGATTCTTTTATAATTCAGCTGATGATAGAGAAAAGTTAGCTAGATCTGAAAGAAAACTGACAGATGACAAATGTTAATAAATTATAGATTTCAAAAGAAAGGTTTGTGAAAAGAATGGTTATGGATTTGCAGTTATTAATTAAAAAGGAATTGATCCAGTTTGTTTAGAGATGTTTGCCAAAGAAGGAATTGTTGGTATTAGAAGAGCAAAAAAAAGAAATATGGAGAGAATTGCAAAAGCTTGTGGTGGTAATTCAGTTAATGCAGTTGAAGATATGACAGAAAATGATCTTGGATATTGTGAAGTGGTAATCTATTTTATTTATAATATATAATTAGTTAAGAGAATATACCTTAGGAGAAGAAAAGTATACATTTATTGAAGGAGTTTAAAATCCTACTTCATGTACAATTTTAATTAGAGGACCAAATGAACATACTATTGCTTAAATTAAAGATGCTATTAGAGATGGATTAAGAGCTGTTAAAAATGCAATTGAAGACAAATGTGTTATACCTGGAGCTGGTGCTTTTGAAGTAGCCACAAGTGTTCATCTTTAAAAGTTTAAAGATTCTGTTGCTGGAAAGGCTAAATTGGGAGTCTAAGCATTTGCTGAATCATTATTAGTTATTCCAAAAGCCTTGGCAGAAAATTGTGGATATGATGTTTAAGAAACACTCATTTAAGTTACTGATGAATTTATAAAAAATAATATTCCAGTTGGAGTGAGTATTAATGAATAAGGTTTTATTGCTCCTATTGCTAATGGCATTTTTGATAATTATTGCTCCAAAAGATCATGGTTGAATATTGCACCAACATTAGCTTAATAATTATTATTAGTTGATGAAGTAACCTTAAATATAATAAATTTAGATTATGA
The DNA here is from genome assembly GCA_000733385.1 of Paramecium biaurelia. Classification (NCBI taxonomy): domain Eukaryota; phylum Ciliophora; class Oligohymenophorea; order Peniculida; family Parameciidae; genus Paramecium; species Paramecium biaurelia. Next base: position 40,079 of record JPFL01000243.1, on the reverse strand, counting down.
GAGCAGGCAAACAAGCAGGTGGAGCCCCATAATGATAAGAATGATATAATTATTGTTTACATTTATACATAAATAATTAATACATTATTAGAATTACAAGATATTCTTAGATTAATTTGGTTCATTCTTTTCTGTAAATAAAATTTATTTTAATGTTTTAAAACTGTAAATTTAAATATCTAAATTTAAAATATTAGATACCCTAGTTTACAATGATTATAATTTATTGATATAATTATTAATTACTTAGAAATTGATCAAGGGTAATCTAATATATAGAAAAAGATAACTGAGAATTTATTTTTTTATAAATATTTTAAATTTTTGCTGTAATTAATTACATATTTAATGCAGATTTATAAAGATTTATACTTCATTTTAAAAAACTAATAATTATTATAAGTTTTAAATTGTAAGGGATGTCTTCTTTTCTGAATGTATAGAAAACAATAAATTAAGAAAAAAATGTGGAGTTAGCTAAGTAAATATAAAAGAAAAAGCGTAAAAATCAATATACTGTAGAATTTAACTTTGGCAGTAACATAGATGTTACTTAACTTAAAGAAATTATTGTTATAAATTAAAATATACCTCAATACATTCCTCAAAATATCATCTTTAGACTGAACTCTAACATATAGTTCCCAAATACTGTTGAATCTCAATATTAATTAGGATTTTTGAATATTGATCCTCATTCTTATAATTACAAAGTAGCTAGATACGATAAATACAATAGCTACCACATTTTTAACTTAGAACCAATTCATCGGCCATATACATCTTTTGAAATAATTAAGGAAGTCTTAATGAAAGAGGATGCATAATTGTTTGACAGCTTTGAATAATTTCATTAAAAAAATACTGAAATCTCTAAATACAATATCGTTAATGAATCAAAACTTATTGAGTTTGAATGCAATATCTAATGTCCATTTACATTATATATCTAAATGAATAAAAATGGAATCATAACAACAACAGCAAGAGTAATGAATGATGCCTATCTCTAAATGATAGGAATCAATGAAGAAATACTTAAGGATTATGTATTTTATACAGGAATGTTACCTTAATCCTTTGCTGGTGATGGAAATACTAGATGGAGTTAAACATTAGCCCAAATTTTTAAATGTAATGCTTCCTTGATCTTTGGACAATTAATGCTCGTCAATTATTAAGGTTAAAAGTTTCCTGTCCATATGAAATCTTAAAACTTTTATCTATTCAACTAAGATGACAACTCCTATACAGAATACCTTTACTATTTTTACGAAGTTGATTAGAAGTGGATAAATTAGAAATAGATTGAAGAAAATAGCTTAGATTATTTTAATAAAAAGTCTGTAAATAACAATGAAGACACAAATCAGGTTGAGTATTAAAAGAGATGTGGATTTAGAAATTTATGACTGACTGAAATATTTAATATTATTGATTTCATTATTACAATTTTGAATAACATCATAGAGGTCATTATACTTAGACAAATAATTAGAAGATAACTTATTTTTCTTCCTTTTATTCTTGTTTAATTATTTCCAAAATTATTATTCGTACCTCTGTAATATATTTTTGAATTAATAATAAACTAAATTAAATAAAAGAAAAATAATGAAAGAATAGGTTAGTAACTACTTTTCATTTTGAATTGTATAAATTAATGTTTTGAAGTGTAAGTAATAATAATTTTATGAATAGACTGAAAGCTTAGGATTAGTTGGTATTTGCATAAAGAAGAGTTTCTTAATCAGAAATTAATTAAATTTATTATTCCTGAAATTTATAGGTTGCGATTTCTCATTAGACTTATTATGAATTAGAATTTAATTGTAGTAACCAAATACAATTAACATACTTACTAAATTCCTGATTTGAGAGAGGATTATTTTTAACTAAAAAAATAGAGCATTATTTTGCTCTAAAAAATTGTAATTCTGATCTTTCAATTAATTTTACAGAATAGATATCATTTTTATTTGCAAAATCAAAATAGATAATTTAAAAATATAGAAGAAAAAAGAAATGGTTAGAAGAAATTGATAAATAATAATTAATTCACAATAAAGAACTTATCAGATTTATAAATATTGAAAAAGGAAGTTGGGTTCCTATAAAATATTGTTTAAATTAAGGAAGAAATTGTGTTATGTAAGTCGATGTAGATAACTTTCTTATTTTTGTTTTAGTAATAACTAGTTGAAAAATACAATTAATGAGATTTATAGAACAACTTAATATTTGATAAATAACTAAAGAGGGTATAGATCTATATATGGATGAAGATTTAAGCAAATTTTAATAAAGATTGTTTAGATCTTTGAATAATAATGGTATAAATTAAATTATATATGATCTTATATTGAGTGCGTTATTGATTAATCTAAAACTATAATTTGATATATATTTATGTAGAATCTATGTTTAAACAAATATAGTAGGTGTTTATATATGTTTAAATGAAATTCAAAAAAATAATAAATTATTGATTATAAAAAGATAAAATATAAATAAATATTAAATATTTTTAATTTTAAGTTAATATAGTATTAAAATATAATATTAGAATTATTTTTTTTTAATAATATTAGAATTAATTTTATTAATAATAAAACTTTATTTTTAATATTAATTAGTATTAGAAACAAATATCTTCGTAATATATTTTAATTATTTATATTGTGATCATTAAATATTTCTTCTTGATCACTTGATAATAAAATACGTGGTTGTGGTATAAGAACTTATAAGCGAGTAATAATGTCAAATATTAGTGTCTCAATGAAAAGAAAAATTTGTCCCATCTATAATAGAAAAATTATAGACAATATTCATAATAATAATTAATAAAACCAGATTGAATTTTAGTATCAAATAATCTAATTTGAGATGGAACAAAACAAGAATTGATTATTTTAAAGTACCAAAAAAAAAGTTTGATTCTAATAAAGAATGGCTTCATTAAGATTTAATGATCAGATTATGTAAATTAGATATATTAATATGAATGATTGATAAGAATCAAGGTTATATTTTATATTTAACTCAAAATTTTTATAAATTAAGTTAAATTAGATGTCTATACTAAATGTGCTGACTTACCGATTTAATATTTGAATTATATACATATCCTATAGCTTCTTTCTTCAGAAATCTATTTGATAGGATTCTAAATAATTTTAATTATTTTTCATCATTAGTGTACTTAATTAAATGTTTAACATTTTTAATGTTATTTTTTAATTAAGTGAGTAATTTTAAAAATTCTATGGCTTGTTTCTCTCCCAAATACTTGATTATTTCTATTCTTTATCTTAACATATATTGTACTATAGCTTTAGCATAATTTTTTTTAATATTTGTAGATTTTTATGAAAGATTTGATTGAGAAAATTTTTTGGTTTTATTATTTACAATCACCTAATCTGTTATTTCTAGAGATTTTTAAACTTATTATTCATTAAAAATTGAACAAGAAGGCTAGAAAGGCGCCTCTTATGTAACAATTAAAGGAGGTTATTAGGTTAGTTAGGTTGTTAAAGAGTTACTTAAATTTCCATCAGAATATCCTTAATTCACATTATTAAGAGGAATGAAGTATAAAGGATAAAAGAAAGGTTATTAGAGTTATGCGTAAAGATTATAAGCTGGTTGGAATTATTGATTCCACATTAGGATTAATAAATAATAACAAAGATTAATATAATACTTTATAAACAAATTATTTCGGTTTATTTACCTAATTTCTGTAGTTAATATTTTGAGGAAATCCATAATTTTTAATTAAAATTTCAAAAACAAACTTTTGTTGATATTGAATTTATAAAATTCCATTAAAATAAGGTTTATATCGATTTTTTGAATAAAAGTGATGTAGGTTTTAGGTAGTTATCAGCATTTTCATTTCACTGAATTTAATTTCAATTACTCGATTTTCAGTTTTATTTAGAACTAAATTTATCAATAACTTCGCTTTGTGACTTCTTTTTTCTAATTTTCTCAAAACAATCTAACCTTTAATATAAGAATAGTTTAAAATCACCTTCAAGCTTGTTATTAACTTTGATTTTTTCATACATAATATTATGTGAATGAATATAAACAATATCGCTTTTTACATTTATCTCAATAGCATAATTTATGTTTTAGTGTGTTTAGTAAATCTTACCTGATTCTTATCTTAAATATTCGATATAAAATGCATTAATAAAGTAATGCACCTTATTCCAATTTATATTATTATTACGTTTTAGTTAGAGTTTATTGTTGAAAATCAATTAAGAAAGTGTCTATTGATTAGTTTTCTTTCAATTTAATTATTTTCTTTGTCAATTTTCATTTGTAAGATACTTAAAGAAAATATTAACAAATTCTTAATTTTCGTTTATTTGTTAATACAAGTTATTACAAATTTGTATAATATATTAGTCAAATGAAATAATATTATTAGATGTAGAATAATAATAGAATTATATTTCATAACTTCATTTGAGTAGTTCATTTTTAAAATGACAAAATTCTTATATTAGAAAATTAAATTTATAGTTCGAATTTTGAATAAAAATCTTGAACTTATATTAAAATAATTGTTTATAAAATTCAACATTTGTACATGGAATTTATTTAATAATTATAATAAAAAAATATTTTTTAATATTATTATTGTTTATTTTATTTCAACATCTTAGGAGACTATGGCGAATCAAATTTATATGTCTAAGATGGCTATTCTTTTTTTATATTCTGGAGTTGAATATATAAGAATTACTTTTTTTTTTTAAGAAATAATTTCTAAATAATATTTATATAAATTCTATACCCTAAAATTCTAAAAGCCTTTATAAAATCTTATTTGTTTGTATATTAAGAAATATGACTAACATTTTAGATTTAGTTTTTGATTAGCTTTATTAATTAAATAAATTCATCAACTTCTGAAGAGTTAAGGATTTTAGAAGCTAATGACTTATTTTAATAGACAAAGCTAGCAATGGCTTTGGCGTAATTCTTTTAGATATTCTTTGATTCTTTTTCAAATTAAACCTAATTTAGGTGACGCGAAGATTTTTATATTTTTTCCTTTTCTTGTATTGGCTTATCCTGTGTAATATTTCCATTCATTATAGCCAATAAATGAGAAGTATTAGAGTAATTTTCTGTTTCCTTTTGTTGTGGCTATTCTATTCTACTCTAATTGAGTTCTTGTAATTCAAATTATGGAAGTTAATGTATTGTTTCAATTTAAGGTGCAAATGTTTAAATTTGTTACAAATGTACCTAGCAGTTGAATGAAGGGTAAGATTAAAAGAATGGGACATAAACAAAAGCTGTTTATTAAATAGGGTATGAAGGAATAAAGCAAGGGAGGTTAAAGTTCATGAGTTTTAGAGACTCTAGTTTGATGTTAGATTAAAAAGAAGATTTAAATAATCAAAAATACTAGATTTATTTGTATTAATTACACAAATATAATTGTTAGTACTTAATCCATTTCTTTAATCAAAACAATAAATTAATGAACCATAATATTTTAGAATGTGAGTAGATTATTATACTAAAGAAAAACTAATATCTATGTTTAAAATAAATATTTTATTGATAATTTGTAATGATATTGAAATTGATAAAATATATTTAGTTTCCATTTTATCATCCATCTAATTTAAATTAAAAGATAGATTATTATATGTAATTGATAATTGATAATTCAATTAATTATTTTTTTATATTTCTCTGTTGTAATAGTTCAGCATTTTTTGAGTCAAATTAATATTAAAATTGTTTTCTTTATTTCTTATTTTATTAAATGATCTTATTGTTCATTAAAAATCCTACTTTTTTTGTATATCAATATGATGAAAAAATTCAGAGAGTAAAAATTGGTTAAATTATTTTTAGAGAATATAAAAAAATAAAAGACTAAGTTTCTTTTTAAAAATTAAATCATTCCCTAATATTTAGAGATAGTTTACACATAATACAATGTATAAATTGATCATCAACAATTAACAATAATTGGTTTTTTTATTAATTAACAAGAAAATGCTTAAGAATATATATTGTTTTTTTGAACTTAAATATTTATTAAATTGTATTTATTGAAAATTATATATAAATAAATATGAAAAGATTTTACTATGAATATTATTAGCAAATTAACAATAGAAAGAAAAATCTTAATAATAAGAGTGAATTATTTATTGGGAGAAGAGAAAACGAGGGATCAGCCATTCATTCTATTGAACAACTAAAATCTAAGAAGTTTTCAATTTCAAGGCCAATAAGTTCAATAAGTCTTAAGAGAAATAGCACATCATAAATTGACAGCAGTTTTAACTTGATTAGCCTGAATGAATTAGCATTGATTTAATAATATAAAACAGTGAATCTATTGTCAAATTAACTTAAACGATCCTCAAGTAATTAATTGAGAAGAAGGGTTATAAGTTCAGATAAAAACTAATAGTTCCGACAATTTCCAAATAAATCGATGATCATAACAAATTTTACACTAGAATGATTACTTATAATTTATATAATCATCATTCAATTATATCTCTAATTTACTGGAAAGAAGTAGTTATTAAAAATAATGATGATTATTTAATTGTATTGATTTAATAATTCTAAATTTTTGTTTATTATATTAATTAATAAATGGATTAAAAGGATTAAGAAGAATAAACTTTTAAGAAGTAAAAAAGAAATCTAATATTTAGTTTCATAAAGAATAATATCCTTGTTTTCTTTACTTATAATCAAAAGGTTCATAAAAGTCTTAACTATTCAAGAATTTACAACAGTTATTGGTGTGTAAGATTGAAAATATTATATTTCAAAATTAGATTTTAGAAGTGGTTCAAATAATTTTAGTTAATGTGGTATTCAGTGCAACAAAGTAATAATTACCAATTATATTTTTTACCATATTAATTTGCATTACAATTCTAATTAATTTTATGATAAGAATAGGCAACAATTACTAATACTTTTAATATGTAATAATAATTTCAAATAATATAGTTTACTATATTAACTATAATTATAGTTATGATAGAAATAGCTCCCATATATTTCACAGTCTAAAGGTAATAATATTTTGAATAAAGATTGTTATCAATTAATAGATACATTATGTTAGATGATTGAAGTTTATGGATTACATACAATGTAATCAGAAAATGCTTGTTAATCTCAATATATTTTATATTATATATGGTTTTTGATAATGGGCATATATTTTATTTTTAGAGTAAAAAATAATCTCTATTTTTTAAGTCTATAGGTGTTTATTTGGCGTATGTTGCCTATAAATTTTTAAGAGCTAAACACAATATTGAAGAAACAAAGAAGAAAAGGAAATTAAGATATTTGGAAATGTATAAAGAAAAGGAATAAAAGAAAGGTGAAATATAAAATTAAAAATATGGTGATCGCAAATTATGATAATTAAACATATAATATTATTTATGATCTTTTTAAAAAGTTGATCTTATGAATCATTGTTTTTGATAAGAATTAAAATTTATTTCATTTTTCAGAACTCAAATAATTAAAGAATTTTATTAATTATTATTTTAGATGGCACTCTAACCATGCAAAATATTATCTTTGATTTCTCCCAATTAGTTTTTGATACAAACATAATAATAAAAGACTATTATAGTTGGAAATGGAATTCAAAATTTTTTAACCAGGAACAAATTAAATATTAATCAATAGGCATTAGATCTATACTTTTAATAATTGAAATTTATTAATAAGGAAGCATTATACATTATGAAAACTAACTAATTACAAATAAATGGAGCAGAATTATAATAAGATATTCCAGATGGAACAGAAATTCATTTAAAACTAATTGGTGTTTAAAATGAAGAGCCAAAGTAAACACAAGCAGTTCTTGATTTTATTAAATAACATAGAAATAAAACTTTAGATGCCATTCTAGTTTCTTTTGAGGGAAATATTTTAAATTTCCTTTATAATAAGGATACATTGATAAGTTTAATTCCAAGTGCTATTTATATTGATGGTAATAATTGTAATTTATAAAAGAATTTTCAATTTAAGATTAAGGATATTCTAAAATTATGTAGAAGGAGTGGCTTAATAAAGAGTTTAGTATTACTTTCAAAGGGACTTAAATTATAACTGTAAATCATTTAAGAAATTTCATTCATTTTCCTATTTTAAATGCTGACATATATCTTACTAGCTAAAAAAATAATGAATTAAGCAATGAATTCTACTCTTCATTAATTTCAAATGGATATGCATTTATTACTGATTGGGGGTATATATATATGTAATGCTAGCAAATTAAATTTATCCAAAAATTCTTTTTAATTATTGTATTAGAATTAAGAGGAAGTTAAAAAAAACAATTTAGGAATTTGGAAGAATGGAGAATTAGACAGAAGAATGCTTAATTCAGTTAGTTCTTAAATAATAGGATAAATTGTGGAAATTATAGAGGCAAATTAATATTTAGTGAAAACAGATAAGGAAATATTGACAATAAAATTAGATAGGATTTTTATAGAAGGATTAGAGGCTAAAGAATTTGCTAGAAAAATATTAATAGGAAAGCAAGTTCATATTCTATAAGTAGGAGATAATATGCAATTATAAACTATATAACTGTGTGATAACAATTTAGATATAGAAGAAGAACTTATAGTTAATGGATGGGCAACAGCTAAGGAGAATCATCCTTAATTATCAAAGTTTAAATTACAACAATTTTAATAAATGAATCATTTGGCTAAATAGAAGAAAATAGGATAATATAGTCCAGAATTGACTTGGAGAATTGAAGATTAAACAGATTAGAAATAAGGAAAGAGTGTAAATGAAATAATTTGGTCTAGTATTCAAAGAGATAAATAAAGTTTAAAATAATCAGCTATGAGTACTGGTATTACACTTAAAGAAGATAATTAACTTGAAGTATTAATAGATAAAATATTACCTAATGGACAATTTGTTATAACTATATTAAAGTATCATTCAATGGTTAACTTTACCATATAAGGAATAGCCAAACTATCTGAATTTGCAACAAGTTTTCCAAATGTTACTAAATATGAAGTGTAAAGATAATAGTTTAGTTATAATATTTTAATGTAAAGAAATGTTTGGATTAATTTTGAAAGTTTTAATATTATAGAGAATATGTTTTATGGAAAGATTTATGAGAAGAAAAATAATAAAGATTCTGATTTTACTTTACAATTACTTAAGGAAGGTTTAACATTTATTAAAAATAATACTGATTTTTATAGTAAATATGAGGAAGTATAGAAAGAAGCAGAAAAACTTAAGAAAGGATTTTGGAATGAATCATATGCTTAATTTATAATTGACTTTTCACAAAATAAATAATCTTTGAAAAAATAAATTAGTAATTAGGGAAACATTTAAAAAAATGAAAATTAACAGATCTAAAAAGTCATAGTCACTGCTTTTAATGATTGCAATGAATTTTATCTTAGAACAGAAATTAATCCTGAATTCGAAGAGCTAGAAGTTCAAATTGAAAAAGCATAATTGATTGTAAATATATATATATATATATATTTTTTAGCCTCTCAAGAAACCAGTTAAAAAGGGAACTTTATGTTTAGCTAAATTTTCTGAAGACAATAGAATTTACAGAGCTCAAGTATTATAAGCATTTAAAAATGATAAATTCTTAATCAAATTTATAGATTATGGAAATAATGATGAAGTCAACTATCAAGATATGGGAGTATTACCAGCATAATTTACAAATGTTCCTTAATAGGCTAAATAATGTTCTTTAGCATATTTGAGAGTTCCTTCATCATCACATGAATATGCAGAAGAGGCATCTGATTTATTTAGGGAATTACTTCTTGATTAATAATTTGATTCTAAAGTTGCTTATACAGAGAAATCATCCAATAGATAATTTGTAACTCTTTAACCATAAGACAAACCAGATGAATTACAATTCACAATTAATAAAATTGCTTTAGAATAAGGGTAAAAACATAATATCTAAATTAATTAGATTGGGAAGAATAGATAATAGAGTTTTATATAATCCTTTAAAAGAGTTCAAAAATTGTGAAATAGAAGCAAAAGCTAATGGAATAGGAATTTGGGGATTTGATGATTGTTTAGAAGATGAAAAATAATTTGAAGATGAATATGATTATTATGATTGATGAATTGAGTTCATTTATATTGTTCAAATTTTTATAAAATATCTAAGCCTAAAATTTATTATAACTTATAGTATTTTTACTATGTTTTAAAAAAAACATATATATCTATTAATAAAAGTTCATGATTTTAAATAAATGAACTTAAATTTTTATCTATTTTAATTAAGATAGATAAGAAGCAATTATACTTAATATTTGATCATTAAAATACACCATTTATCATTATCAAAAATTAGTTATCATCTTGAAATGGAAATTGTTGTAAAAAAGATCATATGTCGAGATATTTTATAATCAACAAATTACATATTGTTAAGATATTCTCAAATAGACCTGATATAAATATCAAAATTTACAGGTGAAAAAATAATCATATAAATATAATATAAAAATTATTGTTTGCTGATTTAAATAAAATCAATAATATATTACAGACATGACTCATTCGCATTAGACTAAACCTATTCCATAATGTAAGACCAAATTCATTAACACTATATCCTATTAATAAGTTTTTTATTATCCAAATAATATGGAGGAATTTAAAACAATTTCCTTTATAAAAATATTAGTGATGAGAATGATAGGATTATTTTATTTCCTTTTTTTGATTAAAAACTCATATATTTATGAAATAATTATACTAAATTTGTATAAATTCAGATAGTAATATGATCATCATCACTATCTTCTTATTGAATGAACTCAGTCATTCTTAGTATAGCGAGTCTATTGCTAATAATTTCTAGACGACTATGAAGTGTTGGAGCATTTTATTATGATTACTAAATTTCATTTGGTGTTAAAATCACAGGAACCTAAAAAAGCAATTATTATTAATCATTATTATTCACTTTTTATGTTTTTGATCCCATCAAAGCTAAATGAGGAGCTAAATCTGTCATCATTCTACCCATTCTATCAAAAATAGGTGCCAATTATGAACCAATTAAACTAGATTTAATTTCATATTCATTTAATTCTTTTTCCTTCTTTTTCATTTCTATATTATTGTCTTCAGGATTAGTTTCTTTATTTTTATTTATTAACATTTATTAGTATTGTTATTACAATTATATTTATTTTTCTGCAATTCTTTTGTTATTTTCAAATCTTCCAAATTCTATTAATAATTAAGTGACTGAATTCATCATATGTCCTACATCAAAAATGAATTTATGCATATCAATTTCTTATTTTTCTACTTCACAATCAGGATCACTGGCAGGATGTGGAGATAAGAAATCTTGATTAATACTACCTACAGTATAAGTTCGAAAAGTTGCAATTCGAGGAGATTATATATCAATCCATTCATCCCATCTATTACCCCATCCATTATAATGAATATAAATTCTATTCTATTCAACTATTTATACTTATGCTTCAAGCTAAAAGAGAAATTAATAAAATAATATCAATACCCATTGATCAATCGTATCTTTTACATCAATCCATTATCCAACTTAAAACAACCTTTTCTTTGGATCGAATGGGTTTACATATTCACCTATATTTTAATATATAAATATATACCTTAAATATCTTCTTGCTTTAATTCTTCAGGTTTCACTTACGAATCTAATAACTACTTAACGGTTTAGTAATTTTATCTTATACCCTCCAATGATAACTTTTTATCTATATTGAAACCTAATCGAAATCTTTGAAGTTCTTACCATTACTCCTCTATTATTGTACCATTCTTCTTACATTCTATCTATTATATTAATGTTGTCCTAAAATATAACGATTCTTTTACTTAGTGTTCTTAAAATGTTACTCAAGATATCCATTTCAAGGAATTCATTAACACTTTATGTTGATTACTATTATTATTATTATTATTCAGTTTAATTCTAGACTATTTGATCTTCCTATATTGGCTATCCTGGTAATAAAACTACATGATCATTTTATAACTATGTTGATTCATATACTTAATACTTTATATTCTTATAAAGTTTTATTGTTCTCTAAAACTCTTCCTTAGTAAATCAGTCTTTATTTATCAATTGGTATGTTTAATTTAGATTAAATTACTATTTTCAATTATTAAACAGTGTTATTTGGATCAATAGAAAATGCAGTGATTTAATTATCTAAGGTTTTTATTTTTAATGTGATTTAAGTTTCCATTATTATATAAATTAATTAATATTCTAATTTTTATATTTTTTAATAAAACTTATGCAAATACAAATAGACATTCTATTTTAACTTTGTTATTAAATAGAATACTATAAAAATTATAAATATATTAATATAAAATATTTTAATAAAAGATAAATACATACTTACAGATATCATTTAATTCAATCAATAATTTGGTTATAATTTACATTAAATTTGTTACAACCTTTTATTGCAATCACTTATTTATGAATTTATTTATAAATTATACTTCCTTCTCTAAAACAAAATTTATTTTTATAAAGCTTTAATTTGTCTTTAATTATAATCAAATTTATCAATTTCCTTGTTTAACTTTTACAATTAAATTGAATTTATTATCAATATTTCTTTTATTTCACCAAAATGAGATTATTCATCTATTACTTTAATTTCCTATAAATAGTTAATTTAATAACTTCTAATAAATTATCAGATGATGATTAGATAAATGCTTTATCAATGTCTATAGATTTTGAGTGCAATCTTTTTGTAGTTGGTTTCTGATGTGAAATATTAGTACTCTATGTAATTGTTTTGACATGTTTTCCTTTAAGTTAAGTGTGAATCCTATTGTCTATAGACCCTTAATTCGATTCTTATAGTGACACATTCCTAGAAGGTGACATTAATGCTCTCCAAGTTGTCATATTTTATATAAATAATTATTTATTTTACTCATTTATTTAAATGTTTTCAAGTTTCACTAAAAATGTAAGCCTCAAAAATATAATCAGAATTTAAAGATTTTATTCCTAAATCTCTTGAATTATCCAAATATCAATTAATGTCCAAAAATCAATTACTGATCCTACTACTCCTGAGTATAATTTATCATTGATTATTTTTTATTATAAACAGATAAATTTTCTGTCCATCCTACTCCATTTAGCCATAAAATAACACAGTTCCTTTGTTATATTTCTTATATAAAATATATCATATTTCTTATTATAAATGCAATAAAATTAAGATATTATTTTATTATAATTATAAGTATGATAAATTAAGGTGAAAATTGATCTTTAAATTGGCAGATCATTATTTGATAATTTTCAATTTAAATAATAAAATTTAGATAGTATACAATATAATAATTATTTAAAAATTACAACATTGAACATCAATATCCTCTTCCTCTTCCTCTGCCTCTTCCACGGCCTCCTCCACGACCTCTTCCACGACCACCTCTTTAATTTTATCTATTTTATCCTCTCTTGTTTCCATATTTCTTTATCTTCTATTTTTTTGGGAATGTCAATTTAACTTAATGATGCAATAATTATTCTTTAGGTAATTCCTTTATTTAATATTCCTTTGGTAATGACTCTGAAATTAATTTGATGTATTGATGAACTACTTCTTCATTACCTAAGTATAATTTAGGAAATTTCTTCCATTTTTGAGTTGAAGATTAAATAATCTATTCAATATTTTATCCTTTCAAAATCTCTGATCTCACATATTAATGAAATCCTTAAGGAACCTTCCTTCCCCATGTTTAGACATGTCTTTTATAATCTAAACCGTTTACAATTAAATAATATGGACATTATTTTGCCATACAACAATTACTACTTAATCCTGATTTTACATTATAAGCTATAGTATTTACATCTATTCCTTTTTATTAACATTCAATCTACAATTACTCATATGTTAATGGTTAAACCATCATATGATTCTTAATAAACCAAACAGAATATTCTTTTTCTAAAGCTGATTTAATCACTGAGGTTCCTCTAGTTAAATTTCCTTTGTTTTCTTAAAATAAAGCATATTAAATTTCTTTTAAATTATTATAATTAACTCTTTTTAAGAAAACTTCCCTATCTTACAATTTAAGTGCATGATAAATAATATGAACATACCTTTATTGATCAAATTTAACTCCCTTAAATATTTCATAGAATGCTTCTATAGCATTCAATGTTAACTTTAAATCTTAATTAAAGACTTTTTCCTCATTCAACCCAATCACAGTAGAATCCTTTTAATATTTATCCAATAGGATTTATTCAATTTCTACAGTTATTGAATCTCTAAAATTTTTGATGCTAACATGTTTCTCAAAAGTGGTCCTCAATTATTCTTAAACAAAATTTTCATCTTGCTTCTCTAATTTTAATTTAAGATAGTAAGATAACTATTGTTAATCCTTATATTGTTCTCTAATAAAATAATATGAAATTAATCTTTCAATTTCCCATTCAAAATCTTTCACAATATTACCTAATTTAGATAAATAGAACAAATGAATGAATGGTTTTGCTGTTGATACATAATCTTCATATTCTGCCTCTTTTTCTAAATAAGCCTAATTTGGATTATTTATTAGTTTCTATAAATAGTTTTCAAAATTTTAAGTTCCTGAATAAACTAGCTTAGTAGTTTCAAAGATTTATTCCATTATTTCACTCTACCACTATGATTTTTACTTTTTCAAAACATTTATTAATGAATTTGAAAGTAATGCCAAATAAGTTTCTTCATAGAGGGTGTCTACATTTTATTAAACCATAAATGTTAATAGCAATTTTATTATTCTTGATCTAAGAACAGCTTATAAATCATTATCAGTTTATGGAAATAAAGGTAAAATACAATTGATCTCTTCTGTTTAATTATCACCAATTTACAATTAAACATTAAAGTTATTTTTGATTAAATAAGCAGAATCTATAACTTTATTATGTTTTGCAAAAGATTAAACTTAAATTAACCATGGATTAATAAAAGATCCATCATTTCTCTTAACTTTCAATCCATGACCAACTAAAGGAAATGTCTCAGCAAAATCATATTAAGTTTTTATGAATTTTAATCCATCTAAAATATCTTGTTTTTATGATAGAATATCTCTGAAATTTTCTAAAGAAATAACTGATCTTTCTTAACCTTATTCATTCAAAGGATTAATTTTACAATTTTAAATAATTTATTAAAATTCTTCTTTTATTTATTTAAATTCCTATACTGTAATACCCTTTAATGCCAATGCCTTTTAATGATGTTTTCCAACTATTGTACCTATATTCAACCTTTTTGCTGCCTCAAAATCATCTACTTCATTTGGATTAGATCCTTCTGATAATTAAGTTAACTCTTTCACAAAAAATAATAATTTGTTTCCATATTTATATGCATAATTTCTTTTTGCCCTTATTTTAAAAGGTTAATTAGGATCATTGATTTCCTCCATTTTGAAATTCAATACATCCATCTAAAAGAATTCTGTTAATCTATCTGTAATTTAATTAACAATTTATAAACATTTCTTAGCTTTTTCTCTGCTGTCTTCATGCTTTCCCATAATTCTAATTTAAATATTTTAAACCCATGATCTAAAGAGATCAACAACATCATCAATTTCTAGTTAATTTTATTCGATTGGAATAATCTAAATATTTGGAAAATCAATAAACTTTAAGTCTGATTTTAAACCATAAACCCATTGTCCTTCATATACTTCATCTGTAACTTCTTCATCATAGGGGAATAATTTTATAACATTATTAACACGTATCATTTTTGTAGAATAAAAATACCTTTTCATTATTTCGAATTTATTATGAAAAGCTTATTCAGATGCATGTTCAATTAGATATAATGCAGGAATTTATGGATCTCCTTTGTGATATAATTATCTTAACTACATTGCTAAAAATGTAGGAAATTCATCTTCAATTCCCAAACAAATAAAGTTAATATTTCTTTTTTATACATTACCCTTTAACTTTTATTTCATTCTTTATTCTATAGTTTTTACATTATTGTCTTAACCATCACTAATGAATATTATAGTAATATTATGAGCTTTGGGAACCTTTACTATTTCTTTTTCTAAAAGTTCAAATGCAGGAACTATTTCAGTAGTTCCTTCACCATGATCCTCAATATTTTATGATAAAACATTATTAGCAACTTTTTTTGCTCTATGATCAAAAGTCAATGTAATTAAATTATCTTTTGGTATTGCTTTATTCCAAAAGCTAGCTACCCACTCCCACCTGGTATACATTGAGGCTGAAACATCTATCAAACCTATAATTGTAAGGTTAGTTTCTTCCTTTTTCACTTACTAATTGTTTACAAAAGGGATATGAAAGTGATACTTTTATTCTTAATCCATTAAAAATATTTAATA
The DNA here is from genome assembly GCA_000733385.1 of Paramecium biaurelia. NCBI lineage: Eukaryota > Ciliophora > Oligohymenophorea > Peniculida > Parameciidae > Paramecium > Paramecium biaurelia. The sequence continues at coordinate 23,564 of JPFL01000243.1, read as the reverse complement.
TTTTAATTCTTTCATATTTCTTATAATATTATTCCCTGATCAGTTTACAACAGTAGTGAAATAAAATTAGTTTAATTTTGGATATGATATAAATTTAATTTAAATTGTAATTGTCAAGTTCTTCTTGAAATTTTAGAAATTAGTTGAGACTACATTTTGCCTTTAATTAAATGAATAATTATTTTGAGAAATTGATAATTACTTCAAAAAATTTGATATTCTGACTGAATAATCTAAGAAGTACAGATAGAAATCAAAATAATAATGGCATACACAGTTTTATTAAATTATTGATATAGTAAATTATTTTTTGATTAATGTTGAGATTGAATTGCAATATTACTATTGAGATAACTACGATTTTAAGATATGACATAATTAATGAATGTATCGCCTTTATGAGATTATGATATTATAATTATTATTATAGAACTTCATAATAAACATTTTATTTTTGATTTTATATCTAAAGGTTTATTATTTATATTAATATAATTAATAAAAAATGGCACTTGTGCTTAAGTCATTTTGTGGATTCAGTAGAATGAATGCTCAATGTCCAACTTACAAATAGTAAATAAAATATAAACTATTTTTTAGTGTTTGTGCAGGTTTGAGTGGTGGATCTTTGCTTTATGCATTTTATGCCTAAGTATAAAAATAATGGAGAGAATAAGAAATTAAATTCAGAAAGGAATAACTTAAAAAACCAATTTATGAACTCAGGGATGAAGAGCTTGTTAGTCCACCATGGAATAGTTCAAATTTAAATGAGTGGTTATATAGAAGAGTAAGAGTAAAGGGAAGACCTCTCCATTACTTATAAATGATGGTGCCAAGAACAGAATTTTTGAAGCCAGGATATGAATGTGTAGTTCCATTTGTTACAAAGGAAGATGCAGAATAAACAGTATAGGAAGGAGTATCATAAAATGTTTAATTATAGCTTCTTGTATCTTTAGGATTTGTACCTTATGAATATAAGGAAATACCAGACAGACATAAATTAGAAGATGCTTCAGTATAATCATTTGATTGTTTCCTATCACAATTGCCAGAGTTATAAGACAATTCTTTTGGAAATGTGGCTAATCGCAGAAATCCAGTTTGGAATTATGCAGACCTTTAATTAATGGGGTAATACACTGGATTCAAGAATGCTGATAAGATTGGTAAGGTTGTGTTGGAGAGAGCCAATTTCAATACTCCTTTGGATGAGAGAAATATGAGGTATCACTTTATATTTATGATCTCTTTAGAACTTATGACTTGGATGCTGATCATCACTTGGATTACCCATATTTGAAGAGCAATTCTGGTATTTTATATCATAAAAATAATATGCCATGGGATTGGTAGAGAGCCAAATAATAAGCATTAGGCTCAACTGTTTTATTTGGTGCTTTGGGTGCATTATTACATTTAGCCAAATGAAATTATATTAATAAGATAAAGATTATTATAGAAAGAATTACTCCAATTAATGAAGTCTTGCAATAATTAAATTAATGGATTATCATTAAATAGAATATCATTTTCTTGTAATTGGTTTGTTCATAATTCTAGTGACATCGCTTCTTATATGTCTAAATTGTCCAGGATCTGTATATTTAGGATGCAAAGTGTAAACACCATCTACATATTTCATATTATATACCTCCCATAGGTAAACTAGTAGCTATATCATATGGATGAACTTAATAAGCAGTCTTCTTATAATTCTACATACTACTAGATCTCAAATTATTTTAAGCAGTTATCAATCCTGAATCTCCACAATGAACCCATTATCTTTAAACTTCAGTGTTTTCTTTTGGATCAACAGCTAATAAATATTATTATGGATAATACAATCTCTATATTTTTCACCTGTAATAACAGAAGTCATTTTCAATCCTTAATCAAAGGGATCTTTTTCTCTACATCCAGCAGCTAAAGGTTTAACTTTTTTATCTGTTAGAATTTCTTAGACCTTATTTTCTGGAGGCTAAAATGATTATTAGTAAGTAGTAATTGAATAAAATTTATTATGCTACTCTGGATGATTTTTGAATGTTGATCCAAAGTCTGTATAATTCTAATGAACTGCTCTGTCAACTAAAATCTATTGCATATTTGTTTAATCTAATTGCTTTATCGATCTAGCTCCTGCTGTTTATGCAACTGTTGGATTACATTCAGGAAAATTTACTTTCTCTCCATTTGTTTTTACAAGAGCTCTGCAATCTCCTAATTACATATTTTGAATATTCTTTTCATCAAATTTTGTTTAAAATTCAGTTCTGAATTCTCTCTATATTATATACATATCATCATACATATCCATCATCTGGAACTATTATTTCTTTTGTAATATAAGGAGGATTGCGATTCACCCTAGGCAATGGAAGTAGGCATCCATTATCACCAGGTATAGATATTCCCTCTTCCACAGTTCTTAACTAGTTATATTTTCAATAAATACTGATTTCTAAGCATTTGGATCTCTCTATAATTATTAAGGAGCTAACCTATCCTCATACCAATTAGCTAAAATTAGTATTATAAATACCCATTAAAGATGTTTTATTGTATTCAACTTCATTCGGCCTTCTCATTTAATTTTATTAATTTATTTATTTATAACATCAAAATTTTAGCTAGATAAACTTCTTTGACATCATAATAACTATAATAGAATCGAATCTATCAAAGATCTGTTATTTCTGTTACATTTTTTTTATATACATTTTTCTATAAGAAATTTAGAGTATAATACGTTGTACCATATTCTTAGCTTTAGTTAATTTTATAATTAACAGAAAAATTCTTATTGAATGGAAAATTTGTTACCGACTGCAAATCCTATTCTTTAAACTCCATTTGAATTTACAAAACCTAAATTTGATTATCCTGGCTAAATTGGGTATTTTATTTAATAATTAGTCCATTGCCTTATTTTCATCATTAATATAAGCCTCCAAAGGATGTTCTTAACTTCGAATGCTGTGATAACGATTTTTTTCAAAGAGAATAAACGTAATATAAGACCTTTCATGAATTGCATAACAATTCAGCCTTGATTTATTAAAGATTCGTCATTTAAACTCCTAAAGGATAGAATTTTGCATCTCCAAAATATTCTGGAACTCAACTATACTCAAAAGGACCTATTCATTTTGACTCTAATTTTGAGTGTGGCAATCTATATACTGTACATAGAGTTGCTAATAAAAAATATAATTTGATTTTGCATAATGATACCTAAACAAGTGGTTGCACAAGATGGTATTTTTTCAGTATTAGAACACCTGAAAGAATGATGCTTCAATTGAATATTATTAATTTGAGTAAGTCAGCATCGCATTTAAGTGTAAATCCTTATATCTATACTGCTCGTACTGGATGGTATAGAGGTGGAGATAATGTGTAATATTATAAGAATACCTATAAAAAAAGTCAAGAAACTAATTATTATACCTTATCATTTAGTTATTTATTCGAAAAAGAGGATACGACTTTCTTTGCCTTATATCCACCTTATGGAATAACAAGTCTGTAGTCATTCTTAAAACCTTTGGTGAACTTGTATTTATTTCTGTCATAATTTAGATCATTTTTTAAATTGAAGTCAATAAATATCAACCCAGGTAATTAATGTCCTGTGATCACTATCGGAGATTCATCTAAACCGTTAATAGTTATATTGGCTAGATAGCATCCTTCAGAAGTGATATCTTCATATGTAGTTGAAGGCATCATTTAATATCTAGTTAATGAGAATGGTTAAAATCTAAGAGAATAATTTTATTTCAAAATTTTGCCAATGATGAATCCAGATGGCGTCATCCATGGGAATAGTACTACTACACTTTAGGGAATAGATATCAATTAGAAATGGCATAAAGTTAACAAATTAATTCCAAGTGCTCAACATGTTAAGGCAATATTAAAAAAAGCTGAAAATTTACATTTGGTTTTAGATTTACATTAAACTTTTGATAAGTAAAATATCTTTTTAGTTTTAATTAGATATGGTATCACTTTTGTAGGTAAATATGATTAAGATCAACCATTTATTGCAGCCATTTCTTAAATATGTCAATATGTTAATTTGAATTAAAGTAAATTTGGAAAATCAACAAAAATGGAAAGAACTCTTCCATTTGCTTTAGGGTATTTTTATTTTATTTTATTAGAAATATCTTAAAAACAAATTGCATATTTTAAATGAAGATTTCTAATTAAGATGAGAATAGTAAAGATATTTCAATAAAAAGTCTTTAATAGATTGGTATTAATATTTGTTAAGCGATTAATCTAACAACTACTCCTAAACTTATTAAGGATATCCCACAATTTCATTAATAAATGGATATTTCAGATTCTGAATCATGTCATTCTTTTGATGAAAATAATTAAAATAAAAAAAGAATTATAAAGAAAAAAATGACAACAATAAATACAGGAAATGAAAATAATCTATCTATTGCAACAACTACAACAACAAAAAAGTCATTCCTTCCATCAAAACTCAAACCACTATGTGATTTATCCTAGTACTAAACATCAAATAAAAAATAAATATAATCATCCTAATTTAAAACTAGAATAAGATCTTTTTCAACAAGAGCTCCTGACTTTTATCTAAAAAATTGATAACTATTTACTAATATATAAAAAATAATATTTAATAATAGATTATTTAATTAAAAAATTATTTATATTCTATTGTATTAAGAATATGATTAATTTATAAGTGTATTTATTCTAGATTATAAAACAATAACATATTAAAGATACTGATAAAACTAGAAAGAAAAATAATCAATATTATTTTAATAAGATAATTTATATAAATAGGTTACTATGCTTGCACTATATTTACTAATGAATTATTAATTAAAGTTAGAATAGAATATTTATATACAGAATATAAACTAAAAAGAGGTAGATAGAAAAAATGGTATTTTATATATATTAGATTTTTTCATTTTTTCTTCTTCTTCTTTTTTTTACCTATTTCTATTTTATGGATTTCTCTCATCTAAGTCTTAAATTCTAACAAATCATTAGAGGGAATGAATTTTGGTTGTGGTAATAAGATTAAAATTTCATTAAATTTATTAACTTAAGCCCAATATGATGCATTAAATCCATTCTCATCTCTTAAATTAATATCAACTCCATAATTAAGTAGTAAAACAACAATTTATTTGAATCCTTATCGAGCTGCATAATGTAAACAAGTGAGACCTCTTTTATCCTACAAACTTGGATTTGCTCCATAATCTAAAAGTAACTAACATAATTTAAATTAATTTTTTTCAACGGCATAATGTAAAGCAGTCTTTTCTCCTACATCATAATATTCCTTTAAGTTTGGATTTGCTCTAAATTTCAATAAAAGCTCTGTAATTTAAGGATGATTTGCTTATATAGCATAAATGAGAGGAGTTGCACCATTAATATTACGAGCATCAACATTAGCTTCTTTATCTTCAATTAATGAAATGACTTCCTAAACATTTCCATGTGCAACTGCATGAAATAATAAAGGATCTCCTTTAAATTAAGGCATAGAAATTGGATTCATTTCTAAAATATAATTATTATAATAAAATTCAAAAAACAACTAATTCTTATGTAAATTATTCAGTTAATGTTTCCTCATAAAAGGTTCCGATTAATAATTATTTCTCTTCTTGATTACTAAAATCAGTTTTCTTTATTATATTATCTTGAATCCAGAACTTAAAATAATCTAATCTTAAAATACTGTTATCGCATTCATAAGAAATGGAATGATAATCATAACACAAACTAATAGTAATTCAGGATTTGATATAGGAGATAGAAGATATGCACCTATCTCATTTAATTAATCAGCAATTAGTTCTTAAAATCCAAACAATATAAATTTAGATACAATTACAACTGAATTCCATACAAATAATTGATATGCATACATTTACCAATCAATTCCTACTTTTTCTTAGATTTTGAAATAATTACCACTTTTCAATTTCTGAATAATTAATATTTGTATATACTCTAATATCAAAATAGGTAAATATCATATTTAATGATTTCATGAGCAAAAAGATTAAAAGTACACCCATTGTTGAATCCAACATAAATGTAATAAAATACCAGATGCAAGCATTCTCCTATGTTTCTGCAGATAATTCCATTGCCAATATCACGTTCAAAATATGAGCTAATAATGCTGAAACCAATTGCTTCGAAGAGTCCTTATTTTCAAATTTTCATTTTATTACCATTAAGAATATTTTCCAAACTCTTTTAGGTCTTTCAAAATATCTTTTTACTATTACTCACCAACTATATTACTTATTAATACTGTAAATGAAAGAATTCCTAAACTTGCTTAAACCAAATAGCCTTTCCAATCCAATATTTCACATTACATTTTAAATTAATAAAATAATAAATGAATTAATTATTTAATCATATTTTATATTACTTTACCTGTAGGCCATGTATTCTAACTGTTAAAAGCTCGCATTTATAGTTAATCTTCATGTTTTTTTTCATAAAATTAAATCTCTGTAACATATTTTTTCTAATACCTATTCCTTTCTGCTCTCCTAAAGTATTAAAATTTAAATTAACAATATTGTACATATATATAAATCTAAAATTCTCTTTAATAAATTACATCCATAATCATAAACAAAGTAAATAATTTTGATATGCTTTTATTAATATTAATTATAAGCAGTTATATCTTATTTAGATTATCCTTTGCTTTTTCTGAAATCTGCTTTATGTTTTTTAATGGACAGGATATTTAATGATTTATTAATCATAATATTATCAATTAAAATTATTTCTTATAAAATAGGTCTATTAAATCATAATTTCATCTATGCCATTAAACTATGTACAATACTACTCATTAATATATGAGATTAAATCATTTATGAAAGTATTCAATTTGATTTGGATCATTAAAATTAAACTATTATTATTTTATTAAATTTAAGTTTGACTTACCTATAAGTTCATATTAAATAATTATTTCATTTTCATTACTCATTCTATTAATAATAATATATATTAACCAAGATAAATAGATTTATGACAATCTAAACAAATATTAACAGAATCGAAATGTAGAATCTGGCATAGAATAAAATAAAGATGCTGATTAATAAATTAAAATAATTTAATCATCAAATTAATGAGGATATAGCACTTTGAAAATTCTCTCCTAATTGGATAACTTTGGATAGGATCAGTATCTGATTCCTTTATGATAATAGTAGTCTTAGGTTCTTATGCCATGCTTCAATGTAAATTTATATAATCATTTTCAATTAGGTTATTTTCTTTATTTTTTTTCAGCAGAATTCTACTTAACAAATTCATGGATTAGTTGGATTTGTGTGGCAATGTTCTTGTATAGTTATTTATGTGGGACTTTTACAGAACCTGGAGTAATTAGAAAACCATAACCAGATGAAGAAGAATCCTTTGGTTAAAAATCAAATAGAGGTGATTCTTATGAAAGAGTTGGGGAATACTTTTAAGAAAGGTTTTGCTCAAGATGTAAAATAATGAGACCTCCAAAAAGCAGTCATTGTTATAATTGTAAGAATTGTGTAAAGATGTATGATCAGTATAAATTTAAAATATATAAGTCATTGCACCTTTATGAGTAATTGTATAGGATAAAGAAATTACAAATATTTTATAGGATGGATTTATACTCTTCTCATTTAATGTACTATATGGTATTTAGTGCTTTTTCAACATACATATTAAATGTTTAATTTTTCAGATACTATAGATAAATTATATAAGTCACCTTCCTTATAATATGCAGCTCTAGGTTTCTTAATGTCCTCCTGTTGTACTGGTAATTTTTAGTAAAAAATATATTTATTTTACAGTTTAAATGGGTTATGTTCATCCATCTTGAATTTGATAATGATAACTTGTATTGGAATTTGCTTATATAGTGGATACGATTTTGATAAAGAATATTATGAAAACTATCTATGCAGTCTAATTTTTGTGATTTTTACACTTCCTGGAGCAATAATGTATACATTTAGTCAATTATATAGGGCTTTATCAGTTGCTTTAAATTAATCATTTCATTTAGCAATAGGAGTAAATCAAAAGGAATGGTCTGTATTATCAAAATAAATCAATTTAAATAGCATTAAGGATGTTAATATTGAATTAACTTCAAATATTAATTCACCTCAAATAGATACTAATTAAGATAAATCAATTGATGATAAAAGTGCGTATATTGAAACAGAATCTGAAGATGATAGATAATTGAGGAAAAAAATTTAAGAAGAGATTGAAAACAATCCTGAATTAAAGGATACCTTATCAAAAGAGAAAATTGAATATATTTTTTAACAAAGAAGGAACTATTATTAAAAATAAAAAATGGTTGAAGATGCAAAAATCTAAGTTAATAATTATAATTCTAAGGCATCTCTAAACAATTATTTAATCAATTTAAAAAAGATATTATCTGAAAAAATGTCTTAAAGTGAGTTATATTGAATTCAATATTAAATATAGATATTCATTATTCATTTTCCATTTTTATTTTCATCCATTATATTGATTTCTAATTTCTTGATGTATATTAATCTTATGAAGGTGTTGGAAATATTAATTAGAATAAACTTAACCAAGACTTTCCTGACTGTTATTAAAATATTTTGATCTCAATTACATTGCAAATGAGTTTTATCTATCATATTATTAAAAAGAAGATCTCTCATTTATAATAAATTAATCTTATTAAATCTATGATTAATTCATTTAATTGTATTACTAGGTTTCTTTTTAATTTTATCTTGAAAGTTGTAATGATGACCCAATATTTTAATTTAAGTATTGTTAATCTACTTATTGTTATTAACCTTAGTATTATGATTACTAAGATAATTGTATTTATTGCGACTATTATTCTATTTTTTATTATGATTCTAATTCTTATTTCTGTATAGTTTCAGTTCTTCTTGCCATCAACTTTTTTTGTCTCTTTACTTTTTTAGTTACTGGCAATTCTTCGTCCTTTTAATATGCAGGTGCCATTTCGAGAATCTATTCTACTATAAAATTGTAATTAGTTTATTGTTCTTCTAATGGTTCTTCTAACTTTGTCATTTCCATATATTTTTGATTGACTATTTACAATGTTAATTATTAAGAGACATTTGTAAATGCAGGTTCAATTCTTTTGAATAACTCACAAAACTTTTCTTCCTTTATAAACTCTCCTATTTTATCAAATTTTTAATTATTTCTCATTAATTTTAGAGTATAAAATGCTGATAATGTTACAAAGAGCAACTCTCTTTTAAATAATGAAATATCAGGTATAAATTCTGCTTATATTTTAAGAAAATCTTTAAAATAATTAAATGCGCATGTTCTATTCAAAATTATATCAATACTTTATCTCTTATTAATAGTTTGACTATAATCTTTTACCATAGTCAAATTACAAATTCAATAAATGCCAATATACTAATTCTAATTCATTGAATTCCATCATCTTACACAATCCTAAATACATTTTGTATCGATAACTTTAATCATTCTTAGTCATCACTCTAAGAAGATGGTTCAAAATAAATGAAAATTCTAAGATGATAGTCAAACATTTTCATATACATTTATATAATAAAGAGTTTGATAGCTCATCTTGATCTAGTTATTTGATTTTGATACCGAGGTCTTATGTTTTATAAATAAATACCATTTTTAGTTGTTTCTTGATTTTCTAGTTTTTAAGCTTATTTTAATGAGTCCATTAAATTCAGAAATTAAAACTTGATTATCGGGATATATATAATCACAATATTCCTTAATACTAAATATCAATGTTGTTAATTATGAGTAGATAGCTTTGATTTTACACTTAAATAAATTAGGCTAACATTGGCTTATTTTCTCATTTATTTCATGAAATTTACAAATAACTAAACTTTATTTTTATGTAAAAAGAATATCAATAAATATATAGCTTTATTTCCTTTAATTGAAGGTTTGTATCAATGTATTGATTTGAAAATTTGAAATAACTATAATTCTATTATACTCTTATTGATCTATTTAACGGAAGTTAAAAAAATATGAAATATAATTAATTTAATCAATTTCTATTAAAAAAATGAGCAAAATTGAAATTTACTGCTAGGATGACTAACATTACCATAAAGGGCAGAAAATCAAATATTTAATGGTGAAATAAGATATGGGTTCCATTAAAAAAAGGTTATTCTGTGATGAATGCTTTTTAGGAAATTACAACTCTTATCAATAGTATTGTTGCAATCTCTAAGAAGTAAATCTTTATTAACTATTAAATAGCTTATAGATGGCAGTGTATATGAGGCATTCAAATATACTAAATTTGATAGCGATATTAAATAATAGTATTTCAATTACGCTAGAAATCACAATCCTTATTTAAACAACGATTTTATAGAAAATGTATAGAAATTACTATATACTTAGATGATTTCCTCTTTTTAGGAAGAAATACTATCATTAATTGAAGATCTTAAAACTAAGTTTTTAGAATAGAGTCAAAAATATTTGGAAGAGTTAAAAAAATGGACTTCCAAAAACACAGTTTCTGAATTATTTGAATGTGATGATTTAAAGATGAAGTTACTTAATAAAAAATTTGAAAGAAGTCCCTAAAATTTTGAAGAATTAAATTAATTTGCTGAAAGTTTTGTTAAGAAAATCAACAATCCCAATAATGAAATGAAGAACATCAACATAGAAGATATTGTTAGTAAATAGAAATAATTGTAAGTTAAAATATTATTTTATTAGTTTTAACTTAGAAAAATTCAATGCTACTTTTAATGAAGTAATAAAATCAATATAAATAATGTAAGAAACAACATTTTCAGATTATAAATTTTCTTAATCAACTTTAGCAACTCCATATATTGAAGATATTGTTAAAATAATTGCACCAGAGAAAGAAGAAATTTTTTTTAAAGATTTGAAAAGAATTTATAGGATGACTTTGGATGGATCAAATTATCAAGCATTATAAAAATTAGATTAAATATTAAATTCAAATACAAATATAATTACTATTATTTAAACTAAGAATAAATGCGTTTTTGGAGTCTATAATTGTAAATCCTCCCCTGAAAAATCAATTCTATTTTAAATGAACAAAGAAAAATATTTTTATTTGAAAAAAGATAAGAAAGCCCTTTAATTAAACTTAAAGGCAGATTTGAATTCTTGGATTATTAATATAGGAGAAGGGGATATTGTTATAAATTCAACATTTACTAAATGTACATCTAATTTAGGAACAGGTTTTGATATTTCTAAAACTGACATACTTAATAATAAAGAATATCTTTCAAATTGCGAAAAATTTGATATTTATGACATGGAAATTTTCCAATCAACCTTATAACAACCACCCTAACAACCACCCTAACTACCACCCTAACTACCATCCTTTTAACAACCACCCTCATCCGAGCCTAAATTTACCCCACAATTTCCACCACCAATGGTAGGTGCACCAAATATAGGCCCACCAAATTTAGGCCTACGAGCCACAGTTAATCAACCAACCAAAAGCTCGGGATTTGAACCTATACCTTTACATCAAACCTTACAACACCAAAAACCCTGAAAATTAAGTTGGAAAATATGAAAAATTAATTACATATACAAATTATAACATATTTAGAATTTAATAAATGTTTCCCAATTAATTTCCAATAGTTTTCTATGTCAATTGAATTAATGAGTATTATAAAATATATAATAAACTTGATAAATTAAATGTAAATCCAATTTTTAGTTGATACTTGTAAGGATAAATTCTTTCATTATTTAAAACAAGCAATAGTAAGACTGAAATTTAAAAGGTATTAAAAAATTTGGAGATCAATAGTAAGTAAATTAAAAAAGATAGAAATATAATTTTGTAAGATATAATTTAAAATCTAAAATATTTTAAATTTATACAGATTGGGAATAAAAAAAAGTAATTATAACTAAGAAACTTGTGTTCTAGATACTTAATAAATTACAAGACAAATCAGAATTTATTTTCTATCTTTATTTGTTTATAAACGAACTTTAAAAAATGACCTAATTAAGATATATAAGTTAAAATTAATAGAATTATTAACTTCTCTTATTCATAACCATTTAAAAATAACTTACAATTAGAGAATGCTCTTGTTTAAGATTTATCATTAAATTAATTTCTAATACCAAATTAATTGGTGGTTATCAATTTTACTTAATAAAGTTAAAATAGTATAGAATATTTTTAATTGGTATTAAATAAGTTATTCAATCAAATTTACACATAGAGTTTTAATAATAAATCGTGAAAAATTCTGTAAGAAAGACATAGAGAGTAAACATTTGAAAGCAAAAAGTATAGGTGAAAGATAGTAAAAGAATGAGAATTAGTTTTTTGAAGAATCTCATATTTAATTAGTGATTAAATAATTTTTTAGGGTAATAGAAAATAGTTTATTTATGATCAAATATAGCTATGTTGCAATATGAGAATTTTATCTCAGATTAGATAAATATTTAAAATTCACAAATAGCTGATAAATGTTATAAGAAATATTTTGATTAATAGATAATTAGATTAATAATTTCAGCATTTTCGTTTGTGTTTGATTTAATCAAATAATTAGGATTCAGTATAGCTTATGGTTTATTAGAAGCTTATAATTATTCCAATATAGAAGATAATTATTATTTTATAATATAAAATAAAGTTAATAAGAAAAAGAACAGAAAATAACAATATTTTTCAGCTAATTATGAATAATTTTACTTTGAATAATTTATCATAAGAATAAACATATCAAATATGTAGTCTGAATTAGATATGATGAAAGAAGATTATATTACCAAAATTGATCAGAGATCTAAAGGCTTGTTTATAATGTGGAATTGATTGTGACAGTTGAATAATGGAATAGGCAAATTGAGTGTCTAAATTCTTGCAATGTTTCATAAACTAAATTATTTTCAGGGTAAAATATAGTTATAAACTGAATATAGTATTTTTATGTTGTAAAACCATCATAAAGTTTGATAATGAAAAAATTGGGATATCCAAGAAGTATTCATCCAGGATTATATGCTATAGATGTTTAGGCAGATTGAAAATGAATATATATAAAATAGATAATATTGTACTTATGCTTAAAATAAATTGTTTTCATTCCTCTTTATTTGGCTTTACTCTCTTGGCATTCTTTCTCTTTCTTCTTCCTTCTCTGCCTTATCCAAATGGTGAAGTGACAGCAAAATCAACAAGTTTTTCAGATTCTACTCTGACTAAAAAGGATGGAGAGTTGACTAATCTCTTTCCAACTCTAATAAATTAAATGATTTATTTTTACCTAAAATGTCGCTATCTAATCAAAGTTCTAGCATGATGAATTGAGGATGCTTAATTACTTTTAAATACAAAAGTTTAGAGTCTTCTTTCCATCATTTTTTATGTTGTAAGACCTAAGACATAATCCAACTTTCTTTCTTGTTCTGATAATAAACCAAAACGAACCATTCTTCTAATTAAAGCTTCTCCTTCAAATAATCTTCTTGGGTCCTTTGGATCAAGAGTCAATAATTCTCTTGCTGCCTTTCTAATTCTTGCTAAAGTGAGTTGAACTCTCCAAACCTCTCTCTTATTTTTGAGTCCATACTTACCAATAATTTGTAATCTTAAATTAAATATAATTAATTACTCATTGTCAAGACGTTCCTTTTCAAAGGGTTTTCTTGGGGTATCAGAAGTCTTTGATCTATTTCTGTAATTCTTTCCCATAATAAAAAAGATTTAAATATATTTTAAATTTATTCACAATTAAATAAATCCCTCTGCTCTTATTCACAAATAACTAGAATTCATTTTATTTTTTTATAAGACATGCAAATAAATTATTTTAATGTATATAATAATTGCATCTGCCATTATTCTTGCAATCAGTTTTACTATTCAACTTACAAAAGTCAATCCAAAAAAAAAGTTATATCTTATGGATATGTTTCTTATTCTTCTAAGTGCATTGGCCATATATAGTGAAAATATACATAAATTAGGTGATTTTACAGAGCAATTGTAAGGTGCATTTTCAAAATAATATCCAATTGAATATTAATTAGACGAACTAATTCTAAAAAATCAAATACATGATCATTCATATCAACTATTTTATGGTATGAAATAGGATGGAATTTCTACATTATTTTAATTCATCATTAATAAGTCAATTAAGGAAAATCAATAAGCTATCTACATTAATATTTAATCTGAAATATAAACTTAAGAGCAAGCTTTATCCCAATTTGGTACTAATAACTTACATGAACTAATTCATTTTACTTAGTAAAAACCAACCACAATTGCTATAGACAATTTACATTTATCACTTAGTAAAAAATAATGTTTTATATGTTCAATATTAAGTAATCTTCATAAATTTAATACTACTACAATTCTTATAAGTGCCAAAGAATTACATAATTTAAATTATATGTTAGATGATTATAGTGTTAATGTCTTGGAAATAAGAGAATTTAATAATGGAAAATAAATACATTTTAGATATGATTGGAATTAACTCTCTGTTTAATATGGAAGGAAATATGATGGTAATGAAATCCTCTTATTTAAGATATTATTTTGTAAAAGTAAAAAGAATTTGTTATAAGTTTGACTGAAACTGAAAAATAATTAATGGGTAACATAAGAAAGTTAATTTGCAAAATCAAATGTGAAAATTAAAATGTTAAAATAGATGATTTGTAAACTTATCCATTTTATCATAGAACCTATCAATATTCAGATTTGAAGTAAATTGTAGAAAAAAATTATGTTATTGCTAAATTTGGATATGTGAAATTTTATAATAGTTTTATATTTGAGTCATTACAATATTTATGATATAATTAAATATTTTCAAATTATTACTAGAATATCTATCAATTTATTACTTATTAAATGAATTAATTCAATCTAAATTAATATTTTATATCTTTGGTTTTACCTTAGATTAAAATTTGTAATATCTTCTTAAAATATCCTCATTCATTATATATTTATCATTTAAAATAATAAACCCTTTCTATTGAATAATTATATTTTAATAATAATTCTTTTGTATTATTAGTAATATTCTTAATATAATAATAATTACCTTCAATATTTAAGATGAGCAAACTTCCATAAGTTTAAAATGATAGTAAATCGGATAACGGTAGTGTGAATAAGATTAGTGATAAATAGAAGATTAGTACTTTAAAAAAGGCAGTTATTGATTTAAGAGAAGAAAAAGCATAATTACTTAAGACTATACAAGAATTCACATTAAAGAATAGTAATTTAACTAAAGAAAAAGCAGATCTAGTAAAAATAGTGAAATTATATTAATTTAGGATGAAAAATACAATTCCATAATTACAGAATTGTAAATGTAAATTTAAACTCTCAACAACAATTAAGATAAAACAAGAAATACTCTTGTAAATTCAATAGGATCTCCTAGGTCTAATATGTAAAATGATTCATTAAATAATAATGCTAATTTTACAAAATAAATAAAGCAACTTTAGCAGTAAATTTCATAAATATAATAAGAGAATTAAAATAGAAAACAGATGATCATGAGGCCTAATTGTCTATTCTTTAGACTGGTTATAAGGAGTTAGAGAGAGATTTAAAATATAAAGATTATTAGATTGATAAACATACAAAAGAAATTGAAGAAAAGAATATTTTAATTTCTTAATTAAGAAAGAGTATTGAAGATATTGAAAGGGATTTGTATAATAGGATCAAAGAATTATCTGCAGAAAAAATGTAATTGTAATTGAAATTAAAAACAATTGAAAAGGAAATTTAATAAAAGGAAGAAGAAACAAAAGTAATATAAAAAGGATTAGATGATTCTAGATTTAAAACTGCCTAATTATTAAGTGAATTGGAAGAAACAAGAGGAAAATTCTTATAATATAAACTTACTCTTAACAATTAATTCTTAGATATCGAATGTTTGTTTATTCTTAGATAAAATTTGTTTCAAGAATACATTTTTGAACTTGAAACTTCTGCTTAAAGATTTGTCTATAAAGCAAGTGATATAACAGATTTAAAAATAAAAGATGATCAATCATTTTTATTAACAGTTAAAGCTAGAAGTAGGGATGAAGTATTTAAGTTGAATCCTGGATAGGATATAAAAAAAATGTGTAAATAAATTAAGTAAAGTATACTTTGATTTTAGAAACTTTTTGTAAAGGGCATAATAGAGTCTTGCTCTTTAGCAGTCTAACTAAATTTAGAGTCCTAAGAATAATAGTTTGTTTGGAGGACTCATATCTATATTTGGAAGCAATTCTTCTAAGAATGGAAGCAATACGAATAGTGAATCAAAATAGAAATGAGCTTATTGATTTTTTGTGTATAAGATTAATTAAATCAGATAATTAACACAAATATAAATATATTTATATATAAGACTTGGGTATTTAAGTCAATTAAAATTTGTTAAAATTTAATAATAATATAATTATATTATAATTAATGATGATAAAACTGGGAATCTCTCTGATTTTCATTGATGCACAAATTTTAAAATTATCTGATATTTTCTATGATATTTCTCTAATTATTTATTATTAAAAATGAATACAATCTCACATAAAACATATAATGATGTAAATGTTGAAGAGTATGAATAAAATGGATGGAATTTTATATTTACTAAAGCTGGAATGTATAATACATCAGATTTGGATATGTTATAGGATGCATTAACATTGTAAGGGATTCCAGATATCACAAATGGCAATAATTGTGGATTGATCTACAATAAGCAATTTAACTTTGGGTTTTTAGTGAATCCAAAAGATGCTTTATATTAATGTAATTATCAGGCAAGAGAAGCAAATTACATTGATATCAAGAAAGAGTTAAAATCAAACAAGGTAAACTATATTTCAGTGATTCCAGAATAAGCTTAATTAAAGTATGCAAATACTTGGAATCAGAAATAAAATGCAGATATTAAAGTCTTAAATAAAATATCAGATACATTTTATTCATCCCCTTATAAGGGAACAATAGTTGATGGAGATTAGATTAATTATTAATTTTAAAGATTCAAATAAATTACAGGAGTTTAGGGTAAATCAATATTTGAAAAATAATTAAATGAAAATGTAATAAAAAATGAAGTAGACTATCTAAATCAAGTATTTAATATTAAATCAAAGACATTCCATTGTGAATATACAGAAGATGAAATTCCATTAAATAATTTAACATAAGTATTATTAAATAATAACAAATTTAAAAGGAAAATCCAATAAAATGGGCATCTCATATATCTTTATTTGAAGATGAATTGGGTGATAATGGATTGTCAAATTGTGAATACAGATTTAGAATTATGAATGACTGTTTTTTTGGATTGATTCGTAGTTATTTAAGAATTGATGATGTATTGATAAGAATACTTGATACAAGAATATATCATTAATTTGATTGGGATTATGTTTTAAGGGATTTCACTCATAGAGAAGATTCTTGGGGTATAGATTTATTTAACAATTATAGCAAATATCCAAAAGAATGGATTTAATTTCACTCCTTAATGGTCTACAGATTAAAATCAATCATTTATGGTTTAAAACGCAGTTCCTATTTAATTACATATTAATGATAAGATATTTTTTAAATCTGCATGATAGTTAAATAGTTATATATATAATATGTTAAAATTAAAATTATTATAAATTAGATGTCTGAAGAGAGTAATGTTTATTGGTAGCCATTTAAGTCAACCAAAGAGTTTATAGAAAAGGATTAGAAGATTACAAAGGGATTTATTTAAGGTGCTATTTTTGCAATGATTGGTTATGGAGTTGGATTGGTATTTTTCAAAGCTAGAACAATGAGAGGGTTCACAGCTGGAACAGTAGCAACATGGCGTTTTAGAGATTAGATTGAATAATGATTATAAGATAAGCTTTATTTAAGATTTTACAATAATAAAATAAAATTCAATTAAAATAAATGTGTATTAATAACCAGATTTATAATTAAATTATCTTATAGAAACATTATTATAAAACTTACCATAAAATATTCTAATAAAAATTCATAATTTAATTTCATCTGGTTTTTCATTGATTATGCCCAGTTTACTTGTACTTATGTTGGTTAATAACTCAACTAAGACAACAATTAATAAATAAATGATCTGATTAGGAATCAGAATACTAAATATTAACATAACACTAGTGGCAAAGGAGGTCATGATAGCTCTTATTGCAAATGCTTCAATTTGATCTGGAAATAGAGTTGTGGTTATAACCATAGTCATATTAGATACAAGACAATCAGAAGTTCCCCATAAAGCACCAGATATAAAACATAATATATAGCTGTCAGTATAATAACTAATAATGCTAACAATTAAAGCCAATTCAACAATTATTGTACTAGTAGTAGCCACCATATAACGATTAACTCTATCTGATATATATCCAGAACAAATTCCACTAATGAATTCGAAAACACCAAGAATGATAAAAACATATGCTTACTTTTTTGTTGTTTCATCATTACTTTGACCTTCTGGTTGAGATGCAGCAATAAGTTTATATAAAAACCCAGTATAAAATGCTACAATAGTTCCTGCAAAATAGTAATATAATAACATTGGTCTCATCTTTCTTGAACTTATGATAATCCAAATCCCTCTAAGTTTCTCCTTTACACTCTTTACTTCTTATGCTTTTTCAAATTTAGATGGTAAAAATAAAAAACAACATCCACTCACACCACAAACAATTGTCATCACTAAAAAATATAGTAATGGTGATAGTTGTACTAAAACCAATCCCATCACATTTCCAACAATCTATGATGATTACATCAATGCCCAAAATATGCCAAAGTATTTACCTCTTGTTTCATCTATACTAATGCTAGTAATGTACCATGGCTATGAAACCCATAAAGTGCTTGCACATATACCATTTATTATTGCACATAAATTAACAATTGTATACAAAATCCCTTTACTGCAAATTCCATCTTGAGTACCATGTTCTTTGCATTAATAGACAATTATTCCACATGACATATATAGTGTATATCCAAATGAGGAAAAGAACATAACCTAACTGATTAATACATTTTATATACATATTTTGGATTAAACATTGAGCTAATATTAGGTGCAAATAAGGAACTGATGCCAAATGCTGCATATAATGAAAATAACGAAATCACACCTAAATCATCATAATTTGCCTCTTTATATAGAAAGCCAATTAAGTTAGCAGCTGAATTAAATGATGAAAACATAAAAAGGAAAATTGTGCCAAGCATGGCAGCCTTCCAATAATTTGATTAACCTTCTAATTTTTTATACTACATAAAATTTAACAAAAAAAATATGTTAATATTTGAAATTATGCTCTATTCTTCATCAATAATAAGATTAGTGTGATTAAAACTAATATATATAGGATTCACAATATATTTGATTCATTAATCTAAGAACATGAAATTTAATATAAGTAAATTAGAGAAATCATTTAAATCTCAACACATATGTAATTCAATTATA
Organism: Paramecium biaurelia; assembly: GCA_000733385.1. NCBI lineage: Eukaryota > Ciliophora > Oligohymenophorea > Peniculida > Parameciidae > Paramecium > Paramecium biaurelia. The sequence goes on along the minus strand of JPFL01000243.1, from coordinate 3,915 downwards.
AATTTCGAAGACTACTACAGATGAGATTACCAACTTAGATTATAAAAATCAAAAAGAAATATACTAAATTTCAGAAATCTCCCAGATTAAAGAAGAAGTAATAAAAGATAATTTTATCAGAATATTATAATTATTCAGAAGATTGATAACTCATCATAAATCAAAATAGTAATACAATTATTTAATTTTAGCAAATCTTATTATGATTAGATTTAATATGAAATTAATAATCTTAATTGATGAAAATTATAAAGGTAATGTCTTTGAAGAATTTAAATAGTTATTTATGTTAATAATATGATGAAAATGTTTAAAGTTTTGTTAAATTTAAGAATACCTGAATATAAAGTCTCTGTTTTTTATCTATATTGTTAAGTTCATTCATAAAAACACAAGTGATTCAAATTAAATTTAGATGTAGAATGCAATTCGATTTGATAATTATTCCAACCTAAACTAAACTATAAATTCTTACTTGATTACTAAAATAGATTTACTTTATTATTTCTATAAAGTTCTTAAAGTGTTTGATATTTATTCTAAAGTTTTGAGTTAGAATTATTCAAGAGTTGTTTAGTCTTTATATCTTATTTATGAAGTTATATAAAAATATTGACCTAAGAAGTTTTTATTTTACAGAAAAATAAGGACAAAACTATTTAGTTCATATTTCTTCTTACTGTCTTTTATTATAATTTCTTTTGTATTTTATTCAACATCATCCTCCAAGAATTATCTTAATTTAATACTCATTACTATGCCTATAGACAATTATAATTTTGCATTACATTCTTCTAAAATCTTCTATGTACTTTATATGCTAAAATAATATCAAAGCTTCCATCTCTCAAAGAACCTTTAGACTGTTTTATCATATTTTGATTGCAGTCTATTTGTTAGAATAGCATAATTATTTATTAAATATATTTATTAAATAAATGATAAATATTTTATAATTGAAGATTTTGCTGTGTGAAATAGTTGTCTTGGAAGTGATTAGGATTTCTCTTTAAAGGCATAATGAAAATATATCTCATCATATAAATTGATAATTTTGATAACATTGAATTAGACACATTTAAGAAATTTAATAATGTTTGATATAAATTAAATTATTTTATGGATTATTAAGAATTATATGAATTACGCCAAAAACTTGTGGATTGGAAAAAGAATCCTAAAGAAACTATTAATATCTTAAAATTATTAGAGCAAACTCCACTTGATTAAGAGGCTGTAAATAAATCAAAAATATACAAAACTCTACACACTCTTACAATAATTGATGATAAAAGCGACCCCTAGGCTGTAACAATTAAAGCAAAAGCATAAATAGTTCAAGAGAAACTTAAAAAACTATCTTAAAATAAATCAAATGATAAAAATATAATTGAAAAATAAAGAGAGAAGAGTGTGGAAATAATAGTGTAAAAATAGAATAGTGTATAAAATATATAAAGTAGTAAATCTTTACCTGATATTGATTTATTTGCAAATTTCAAAGTCCCTTATCCATCTTATATTGATCGTGTGAAATACTTAAATGCTATTAGTAAATTGTTTATTCTTAATATCTAAACATTTAAAAATCAAGATGATTTAAGTGATTCTGATTATTCAATTATTAAAGATTGTGTAGAAAAAATAGAAAAAACTATATATTATAAGAGATAAACAGAAACTAGTCCTAAAAAATCATATGAATAAGATCTAAAAATTTTAGCGGGATTTCTAAAGAAGGATAAAAATGGTTCTTTAGCCCATAGGATTTTCTCAAAATAATTTGATCCTACAATTGCTGCATAATTAAAGTATTTTCAATATAAATTAGAGCTGCTGATTGGGTTGACGATGAAACTAAATAAGAACAGAGTCGAATTATTAGAGAAAAGATGGAAGCTGAACAATTAGGATTTTACAAAGACTTAAGTAAACGAGAAATGGAAGGTATAGAAGGGAAAACGTGTAAAGGATGTGGTTAAAAAAAAGTGTACTTGGTAGATGAGAAACAAACTAGAGCTTCTGATGAACCTACAACTAAATTTTTTGAATGCTATAATTGTGGAGATAAATTTAGGATATGTTGAATATAACATATAACATTTTAATAAATAATCTATTAAAAAAAGGAAAAATTATATTCAAAATAATTTGCAATTTTTCATACATATTAGCTTAAATTCAACTTCTTATTAATAATTGCTATCCTCCAAAATATTATATTTCTTCCAATTCTCTACTATATACACATGACATAGGTTTTATTTAAAATTAACTGAGTATTACTTTGAATTTTTACTAATAGGATTACCATTCAAATCCATTCTAATTATATTATTCTTTTATTCTTAGGCTTTTTTAAGTATTGATTAAATTATAGGCTCAATCTTATATTATTTACTTTTATTTTAAAGACAAGCAATATTATTATGATAATTCATTAATTTTTAATAATTTACATAAGTGCTGTTTCCATCAATATTTTAATACACAAGGAACTAGAGTATAATAAAACTAATAAGAAAACTAATTAATCAAAATCAAACTATAAGCAAATATTCTCGTTTTTAATCTAATATTATTAAAGATATAATTATGATAGAAAAATTAGTATATCAAAAAAATATAATTTTGCAGATCATGAAATAATTAAAAAGCTACTTTAACAAATATCAATTCCATATTCTTTAAAAATAATTATTTTTATCAAACAAAATATAGACAGTTCAAAAATTATAGATTAAATCAAAACTATCTCTTTACAACTTTTTAATATAATTTAATCGATTAAATTATGAAGAAATAGTCAATCAAAGTTACAAGTAAAATAAGAGTTAAATTTAATAAAGTGATAATGAAATTTCACTAAGATGATATAGGAAAAAAAATCAAAAAATGAATAACTTTCATTATAAAAAATGAATAGGAATATCACTAACTAAGAAATTGAATATATTCAAAAAAATAATAAATTAAATTCTTTTTACTGCAAATAATTAATCATGAAATTTAAGAATAATATAATAAAATTTGATTTATTACAATAATAATAATTAAAATTTAATTATGACTACAATTACATAAGAATATTCTTTGGATGCATTCCAATCATCTAATTTTCATAAAGTATATTTTAAGGTAATATGATTTAGGTAATAATAACTGTTTTTTATCATAATGATGATTATAAAACAAGATTAGATAAATTATTATAAATAATGCCTCTTGATCAAGAGAAGTACGCTTTATCCTATTGTAATGATGAATAAATAGCAAAAAGTCATAATGTAAATGAAACATCAATTTTAGATATAATGTTTACCTTCTGTTTTGATTTCATCATATCCTTAACTAATAAATAGTTAAATTTTGAACCTAGAACCTGCACAAATTTTAGTATAATTAGAGAGCACATTTGAACAATTTGAAGCCGAATTTTAAAAACAATAATAACATTATTTTTAAAAGATTGAATTAATGATCAAGGAAAATCCTATAATGCTTTTTATTGTAGGTACCCCTGAAAAACCTATGTGCAGATTTACTTCAAAGCTAATCTAAAAAATGTAACCTTTTGGCATTCAATTGGGATTTTATGATATCGAAATTGATAAACTAATGGTTGGGTATTTAAAGCTCTACTCAAAATGGTAAACTTTCCCTTAGGTATTTGTAAATGAAAAATTAATTGGAGGAGCAGATGTATATCTTATTATTTAAGAATCAGGCAACAATTGAATTAATTGAATAAAAGAAATTTTCTGAATTAATACCAAAGGAAGCTTTCATGACTAAAACTTCAAAGTTAGAGTAGATTTAGTTATTATCTAAATATATCATATTAATAGATGGACAACCAGATTAAAATTGTGAAATTGCTAGAATTTTGAAAGAGAAGAAAATTCCTTTTAGTTT
>JPFL01000242.1:35643-85888 GCA_000733385.1 Paramecium biaurelia | reverse complement strand
TTTATTTATACTCAATTCTTTTATTAATTATTTGTAAATACAATTTATTTTTAAAATGTATCATTATTTTAGAATTTATGGAATCAGAGTTTTTATATAAGTAATTTTATGATTCGAATAGTAATTTATTGCTTATTAAGCTATTAACTTGTATTCTGTTAAAATTCTATAATAAGGAAGAGTAATTTATATTCTACAATTTTCTAATTTCATAACATAATTGATTTAAAATTATTCACGTATATCAATATTATTAAATTATAATTTCTTAGTATAAAAGTCATATCATATATTCCATACTCCTGTTGTATCTTAATAAGAAAAACATTTAATCATTTTAATACAACAAGAATTTAAGTTATTAATTTAGGTTATTACAAAAATATTTAATTAACTTCAAACCATGAGTTTAATAATTAATGATTATTGATGTTAATTAAAAAGCCATCTTATAAAGAAAAAACAAGCTGAAGATCTTGCTAAATAGGAATAATAATAAATAGAGATTTTTTTGTTATAATCAGCATTAGATAGAAAAATAAGTATTTGAACAACCTAAAAGAGCTCTTTCATATTCTCGATCAATAAGACATTTTTAAGAATTTATGTCTAAACCTGGATCTATATGTATGAATAAGAATGCCATAACTTTATTTTTAAGAAGAGATGAACACTCATAAAAGAAGTCATATGATGAGTTTATCAAAGTTAAAAACTCAAAGTTGATTTAAATTGATAATATAATCCAAGATTAATATGGTTTCAGGACAGAGAGAAATTAATTACAAAAATAACAATGCCCATATATTAAATAAAGAAAATTCAGTTAACATCTTCATATTGAAGATAAAATTTCAAAAAATCCATATATTTAGAATGTATTAGAGGGTTAGTTTGATCCAACTTCAAAAACAAACAGATACTTAAAAAAACATACTTTTCAGAATGAAATTCTACAATAAAAGGTGAGTTAAATTACATCAATAAATCTTAAAGAATAAGAGCTAAAATTAAGTAAGAGTAGGCAGAAATAGATTGATCTTTATTCAAATGACAATATATTTGCAACATTAACTCACAAATATTGATTAACTTATAAGTTTTCCATATATAATATATATAATTTAAGGAATACCCTAATATTAATATATTCAAAATCCACACATAATTTAATGATATTTTACTTTAATAATATAGAATCATTTTTGCATAATATAATAAATCTATTTTCTTTTTGTAATTTCTTTCTTTCACAACATTTAAAACATAAATTTATATATAATCAAAGAGATACTTTTTTCAGAATTTAGAGTTTCTTTCATTCTAATCCATTCATGTTTATCAATTTCAACAATAATACTTATCCAAAATTCTTTTTGTATTTCATGTTGTTATTATATCTTTAGTAACTTAGAATGAATTTTAGGATTAACTAATTGTCAAACTCATCTGCTTAGTATATCTTGTATGATATTATTCATTTTCTAAGACTAAGAGTAGTATAAACAATAATTTCATTAGAATAAAAAAAACTAATATATTTTCATATTTATGAATTATTTAGTATTCTTGTTACACTTAATCTATTATTATTGAACACATTAGATTTATCAACATTTTAATATTATTGAGGACTATATAAATTTTTACTAAAATTTTATTGATCCTCAATCTAACTTGATGATATATATTTGCTATGATGCTAATTATGTTCTTAGGATGAATTTAAAGATGACTAAATATATTGATAAATTTTTACTTATTTCATCATATCACTATATCCTTATTGAGTGAATCTCTTTCTTTCTAAGAAATCATTCTAAAAGAATGTTTTTAACTCTTCATTTGGATTAAACATTGAGAAAGTGCTACTCACAGAACTTCGATTGAAATCTTCTGATCTCTTTAATTCACTTTCTTATTACTTTCCAACACTTGATGGTCTATAGTGATAATTTATTTTTGGTGAGTATTAATCTAATATCTATTATTTGTATTTGCTATAAATCAAGATATTATCTTATATTGAATGATTCCCTATAAAGTTACTGCCTCTATTTGAATTGGTCATTGAAATGGAACCTTGAAATTAATTATATTAATTCTATCCCATTAACTTTGGTTCATAATCTAATTATGGTGACATTTGTTATTACTATTATTTATAAAAACTATTATTAGAGATAGCTGTTTTATGAATAGATTCATTTAATTCTTAAGTAGATAACTTATTGTTTTCAGAAAGATGTTCTTATTGCATCATCTTTAATTTATCAGATGAATTTATAAAAGAATTAGTTTAAGAATTTCTTTCACTTGCTATATCTAATAGATGTTATTTATGCAATTTCTTATCTTAATCAAGTAATGCTTTAATTTTAGATACTGCTTAAGTATTTTACTATGTTTTTGTTTATCTATGTGATGCTCTCCCTTTTGAGGAAGCAGAGTGACTACTTTATTATTTCATATAAGATTATGAGTTTTCTTCCTATACAGTTTCTAAATTCTTCTTGAATTATTACTTTTATGAGTATTTAAATTTAGGAGATCTATTTGGTGATTTTTATTAACAATGAGAGGATTTGGATGTTTATAATAATTATTTTTAGCTAGATTATGGTTAAGCAAATGTTTAATTTGTATTATGTGTATTATGTGTATTATGAGTAATTTATTCACTTTATTTTGTATTTGATTAAGATGATACTTATGATTATTATAACAATTATTATTATTATTATGATAATTAACTATGTTATGAATATTATATATATTGTGGAATATAATTATCTCTAACTGGATATCTATCTGTATCTTCAAATACTGGGGGTTCTTCAGTATCAGTGTGTTAGTAATCAACAAAGTGATTCTTTTTCTAATGATTATCTTAAATAGCTTTAATTGGTTTTGGAGGTTTATCTTTTATTAAATTGTCTCTCATAACAGATTTTATTTCTGTATCATCTAAATGATGTTTAGAAATTGTTATATGTATTTAATTAATTGTTTAAGGAGTTGTTTCTGTAATCTTTGGAGTTATCTCCTTTGACTTTTTTTGTATCAATTATTATTATTGTTTGAACCCAAGTGAAGCAGATCTTTTACGGTCATCATATATTGGAGACACATTCTATATTAGTCTATCATGACTTCTTTATGTTTGACGTTGTCTTAGAATTTACATCATAATTATTACATAATTGAATTATTATAATGGATCTATTGCGTTAATTTACTTATTTCATCTTTCAATTGATCTAATTCATATCTAATATCACAAGGTTCCTGCACTTATGATAATCTCCCATACTATTGTAATTTGTCTAAATTTAAATTTTGTTTTACTTGCATAGTCAATTATTTCATGTATATTAGGTTTCCCATTTGTAACATATCCCTTTTTAATAAGCTTATCGAATCCTATAATGAACACACATTTTATCATCATATCTTAATGTTAAAAAGGGAATAAATTGATTAATGATTATACAAGTTTCCCATTCATTTATTTGTTTGAATTTTTGGTATTATTATTTTTATTGTTAAATTAATAGAAAAAATCAATTGATTGCTTAATTGAATTTTTATAATATATTTTACTATAAATGAAAATTAACATTAATACTTCACCATTATTTTAATTGCTTAAACAAAAAATAAAATCAATTTAAGACATGAATTATATCATAAATGTAGATAAAAATATATAAATTCATATAATTATTGTATTAAATAATTTGTTATTACAAGAGCTAAATTTAAATTTATTATTTTTCTATAGAATACTAGTTACTTATAATATTATTATATATTATTAATTATTAATGAATTAAATATATTATAAAAATTTAACAATTAAACATCTAATATTACTGATTAAGAAAATTAGAGAAAGGATAATGTTTCTCATTAAATGTAAATTAATGATGATATAAAACAAGAAAAATAAAATAATTATCACTATAAGATAAGATACTTATTTAGATAAGTATTTATTCATTATTGATTTTTGGTTCAAGTTTTTAATTGAGAAATGGTTTTTTATTTTTCTTCCTTAAATAAAATGTTCATTCAACCATATTTAATTAATATATCATTTTAATTATTTTTTGTTAAACAAATGAATTTTGTTGATTATTTGTTTGCTTTATGTTAAAAAGGAAACTTCTTTTATTCATATTATAGATATTTATCAAAATGTATATGATAATAAAGCATCATGATAATTAATATGAATATGGATTTTGTTATTCAATTTTTATGATTTTCTGAAAATGTCAACAACTCAAAGGCTATAGATTTCACTCTTTCTGTATTTTTTAGTGACCAAGGAAGACGTTTAATATCAATTTAAGTCTATAATAATCATATACATAATTACGGTTCTATTCTCCCTTAAACTCAACCAAATTTTGTCCTATAGTTTATTAATCTTCTTCTTTCTATCTGCTTGTAGAGTATCATCTAAATGATCTATAATTATGAACATAATATACCTAAAAACTCTTTGTAGAAACTTTGAAAAATTTGAGAGGAAAATACTTCTTTTAAAAAATCATTATTCATGGTTTTGTTTTTACTATTCTTTCCAAAAGGTAAAATTAAGGGAATATGTTTCTCTTACTCTATGATTTTTAAAAATTCCAATCGAGCAGTTTTTAAATTAGTTTCTAATAGATTGTTGATAAATAGTACTTGAAATTTTGTTTCTTTCTGATATTTTCTAGAATATATACCTAAATGCTTTTCTTAGACAAAACTTGATTAATTCTTCTCTACTTTTGATATGCTATTTTTATTTTGTAGCTAAGATTTCTAAAGTCTGTGCTAATTGAATTTAGTTTATTTCTTTTAGATTTTGTGAAATCTAATGGATTTGATCATCATCATCCATTATCAAAAGAATATACTCACGAAGCGTTTATTTGTTCAAAAGAAGTTGATGATTGGGATCCTGAATTTTATTACTAATTTTGGAATTTGCCATAGCCAAAGTCGTTTTTTATGACTATATTGACTTATCAGAATGAATTACTAAGATATTTAAGAGTTATACCATAATCATGTTGTCCATTGAATGGTAAGGATTAATAAAAATACTGCTAACTTTATTGGTTATGAAATGGGGCAAAATTGTATGCTACTTAAAATTATGAATAAAAAGTTTATAGAGGATATTAATAGGGAAAATGCTAGGTAATTGTCTAAGGCTGATTTTGTAGATCGGAAAAGATGAGTTGATTTGTAAAAGGTTGGTTCATATGATGTAAAATATTAATATAAATCGAATTCGATTTAATAGTATCTTTAATAAAACATAAAATTCTCATTAATACTATATTGATAAATTTAATGGAAGTTATCAATAAGAAGTATATTCCAAGAAAATTAAACGAAAAATGAAGAAGTTATTTATTTGATCAACAAAATATGATTTTGTTGTTAAAAATGATTTGGTTATACAAATTAAATGAATAATTGCAATTTTCTAGCAATTCAATATAAAATAAAAATACAAAACTATTTATATGAACACAATTTTAATAATATTTATTATATACTATCTATCATCTTAAACCAGCTGTGTCAATATGTTAATGAATTGTCATAAGTGCATTGTAATAGGCAGCCATTCTCAAAGAAATATTCAATTTGCTAGCAGTTTCCTTTGTTTTTTAGACAGCAACTGCCATAGATTCTTCCAAGCCTGTGAATACTAAGTCTTTCTAAGATAGGAATAGAATATAAATTATACAGCTGAAGGACCTTCAAGAAGTTTTGCAGCCTATTGGTTTTTGGTAACATCAACTCTCAAACCAGTAGAAAGTTGAATGGCTTCTAACAATTTATATTTGGATGTTTCTTCCCATCTTCTGGTCATTCTTCCTGGTCTAAAAATATATAAATGATAAAAAAAAACCTAATGTGATCAAGATTTTAAAGCCATTCAAAATAACTGACTGTAACACCACCTGCATTGAGGAGAATATCGGGGAGGAACTTAACACCCTTTTTAATTAAAATTTCTTCAGCAGCTAGAGTGGTAGGTCCATTGGCAGCTTCTGCAATCACTTTGCAATTGAATTTTGGAGCATTAGTCTAAATATAAATACATTGATTTACTCTATTAATAGTTTATTCGAAAGCAGCAGGAATGAAAATATCACATTCTTTATAAATGGCAGATTCATCTTCATGATATTCTGAAGCTTTTGGGAAACCTTTAACACCCTTTCTTGATTCCTTGAAAGCCTATAATTCATCTGGGTCAATTCCATTTTCTTCATAGATAGAGCCATCCCATTCAGCTACACCTACTAATTTGGCACCATAAGCACACAGATATTTAGCTGCATAATAACCGACCTTGAATAAATATTATATCTTACAGCTCCATAACCTTAAATGATGATGGTCTTTCCTCTTAAACCAGCTGGAATACCTGCTTGAGTGCAAAATTCATAATCTTCCAAAATTTCTCTACATCCATAGAATACTCCCAAACCAGTTGATTCTGTTCTTCCTGAAATACCTCCTTAAGAAATGGCCTTTCCTGTAACACATCCTTGAGCATTGATATCAAGATGTCCTGCGAATTTAGTGTATTCATCCTTTAATATATAGAAAGATAGTTTACTTTCATCCAACTCATTTCTCTTTCACCTGTACCGAGATCTGGTCCTGGAACATCAATGGCTGCTCCAATGAAATTTCTCTTTGCCAATTCAATGGTGAATCTTCTCATTAATGATTCAATTTCTCTTTTTGAGTATTTCTTTGGATTCAACTTGAGACCTCCTTTTGCACCTCCCTAACATTATATAATTATGTTAAGTACGTATGGTAATTCTAAAACAGCATTCTTGAATGTCATCAACAATGACAATGCCTCTACTTCTTCAGTGTGAATGTGTTCACTCAATCTTGTACCTCCTTTTGTTGGTAATTTATGTGTCTTGTGTTATGCTCTGAATGCTGGAATCTAAATAAGACTATAAGCTTCAAATATTTACGCATTCGACTGTCCCATCATCTCTAACAAGTGGCAAGTGAAATTTGATCACACAATCTGTCTTCTTATAATAACTATTTTATTGATGGTTAGTACTTCAGCATATCTACAGGAATATTTGTCAAAGCAGCTGCCTTATCGAAGTATTGATACACTTATTCTAAGAAAGACACATCGCTTTCATCATGACCCTAACCAAATCTAGCTAGACTTTTGAATTGTGGTTATAGAGCACGTCTGGCGAAGGTTTAAATCATTTTATTTTTAATTATGATGCTTTATCAAGATGAATCATCTTTGAATAATACGTACTATACGTCATTCAAATTATAGATTTAGGAATTGTGATTTAATTTATTTTATTTCATGATGTATTATGTTATCATTTCTAAATGTTACTAATACGAATTATTAATTATTTTATTTTATTCCTATTTAACTATTCACCTAATACAATATTATTCTTCAATCAATTAAAATATAATTTATTACTATAATTTATATATATATATATATTATTTTCCAAATTATACAAAATGTCTCATACTACCAAAGAATACCTTCCAGTTGTTTTCACTGATCTCTAAATCTCTACCAAAATTTAATCTGATGACTTCTATATAGAAGAAAAGTAATAGTATATTCAAATCAAGATTTCCAATTATTAAATAGTCGCATCATTCAATATCTCAGCCTAAAATATCCAAAGTTACTTCTCCATCTAAAACCTAATTAGAAATACTTAATTATTAAAAGAATATTAAAAAAATAGTATTTCCCAATATACTTCAAAGAACTAAAGAAGACATTAAAAAATACAGAAAACATCAACTCTCATTATTAAGTGATGAAATTTCAACCTCACAACCTATTATCGAATTAGAACATAAGAAAGTAAATAAAACTAATAGCAAATCTCCACTTAAATTGCATTCTTAATAACCAAGTTATATAAGCAATTATCCAATTAGAACAGATCTCTCTTCTTTAATTTTTGATAATAATTTTGAATCCTATTCAAATGATTCTATGTTAAAGTTTCATAAACTTAGGTACTTTATCCTGTATAATTTAGTCCTACCTTCAATGAAACATCTTGGTAAAAAGTAGATAAAGTCAACAGAATTAATTTAGCTCATGAAGTGTAAAAGGAAATACATCATTTAGAAAGATTTAATACATATTGGAAGCCAGATATGATTAATTAGTATCTGTAATTGAAAATTGTGTAATAGGGAGTCAACTTTAAAAGAGGGAACAAGAGAATATTTATATTGATGTACCTTCCTCATTAAACTCTTGTTTTAAAAAGTTCATAAGTTGAAGTAAAAAATAGGTATCTTAATTATTAATAATCAAATAGTTCTGTTTCATTATAACTCAATGCCTTGATTTATTTTACTCCAATTTATGAGAAAATTAATAATATAAGTGAATTAATGGATAACTACAATATTTGGGCAAAACACTTTTTAGATTTATTACATTATAAACAGTATATAAACTCTGTAAAATTCTACTTTTTAGATGGTAAAGAACTTTAAACATTAAATCAAATACCTTCTTATGAAAAATTCATATTTTGCAACCTACATGTAAATAGATTTATATTTAAATGATAGGGAGAATTTGATCTTTGGAATAGAGTTGGATAAACTTTAAATTTAGGAGGTTAATTCTAATTAGATAAATATGTCAAATTAGCAACCAAGATGGTAGATTTAAGAACTAAGGATGATATTGTTAAATTCTTTGGAAAAAGAGATAATTTTCTTCCTTTTTATTCAATGGCTTATAATTAAATTGAAGAAGAATTTGTAAAATCTCCTATTGTATAATCAATTGAAATAATTCAATAAGATGGAGATGATGAATAATTAAATGATGAAGTTATTGATCAGTCTATTTTTTAAATGAATAAGAATTAACAAAAAACATATCTAAAGACAATATAATATTTTATTTAATAAAATAAAACTAAATATTCACTTCACTTAGCAAATTAAGAAGCTGGAATGAGGTAAAGAAAAGAGAATATCAAAGGTATTAGAAGAAAATCAATTGAAAATATATTAAAAAAAGGAGTATTCTATTATTTATAATATATTAATAGTAAAAGTAAATATTGGATCCTAATGAAGAAGCTCATATTGAAAGAAAACTATTGTATGAGTACCCTTAATCAATTGAAGAAATTAAGGAAGATGCTGTTGACAAAGTTGATGTGTTTAAGAATGCAATTTATAAAAAATTACCTAAGAAAATAGAATTAACAAATGATCCATTTTCTAGTTTCTCTTCAAAAGATAATAAAAAATTTAAAGAAATTATGAAATTAATTAATATTGAATAAATAGTATTAGAAAAAAAAGTAAACAGATAAGATATTATGCATTACCTATCTTTATTTAAGGCACTTATGGATTCAGATAATTAAAATTATTTCACAATTGCACAATTAGATTACCCTTCCTTATACATTTCGAGAGAACAATTACAAAAAAGTCTGCCCTACATAGTCTTATATAAAAATCAGTTGAATACTGCAAAATTAAATGAAATATATGAGAGATAACATAATTATGTTGAATTCTTGGAATTCTTAGATATTTTTACTACTGAATATATAGTCTCTGATAAAGAGTTGGAGAGATTAAAAAATTAGAAATAAGATTCATATTGACTTTTAATAAATATATATTTTTACATATTCGAATTTCGATAAAGTAAAAAATATTATTTCATTATTCTTATTCTTGGGATGTTTATAGTATCTATTGATATCTGTTGCTCATTTCATGAACAATTAGTGAATCATCTACTCCACATTTGAGTATCCAAGGATGTTCTTCTATCTCAGAAATCTTATTAAAATTAATATATAGATAATTACTGATAATCTTTAGTTAGGATTGAAAGCCAATAATTTTGTAATGAGATCCTTCAATTCAGGACTAAAGTCAACTTATTGAACTTCCCAAAATTTATTGTACTATTTTCTATAATAAATACCAAAAGACATACCTATAAATCAATTAGTAGACTTAATCTGTTTTAATATTGGCTGTCTAAAATGGACAGAAACCAGAAGTAATCTAAAATAGTATGACTCCTAATTGAAATAAGTCTGCTTCGATTCCATGATAAGGTTATTAAAGGAATATTTCAGGAGCTGCTGTTGATGGTGAACCGACATAGCTAAACTTATTTAAATCAAATACTTATTAATCTTAGTTCTTTTGCCTTGAGCATCTAAAAACTTTATTGCATATCCGAAATCACATATAAGAATATTAAAATTATCATCCAATAATATGTTTTCTAATTTTAGATCTCTATGAGCCACTCCTTATTTATGGATTTCAGAAATGACTATGATTTAATTAAAACTATACTTTAGATTATTTGCTTAAAATAATGTCTTGAAAATTCCTCTGTGAATTTCTATAGCTTTAAATATTGTAACAGATTCCCCTATTTCGCATAATCCATCATTATGCAACCATCACATTCACATTCTCTTACTCTAATGACTCCTGGGATGTTGCTTAATAACTGCATTATTTTTATTTCATTTTCATACAAAGATGACTATTATTATTTGAAGACCTTCATAGCCATCAGTTACCCACATCGATTCACCAATTAAACACTAAAAAACTTTAGGAATTATAATACTCCGCAGAATACCCTTATCCAATTTTAGTCACTACAAACATCTAAGAAATATTAATATACTAATAAATATTTATTTTTTTATTCCATTCTACTACCCTGGTATTAAATAATAATTTATTAAAATATCTATAATTATGTACTTAAGTTTTCTTTCGAATATACTAGATTTTATTCTATTGATATTTATACAAATAGATTATTATAATAATATATGAACAAATTAAAAGTTAGTTTAAACACTTCTACATACTTGATTCATATTTTAAATAACTATTTATCCATGTCTAATAATTTAAGAAATTATAATAGTTATTAGGCTGATAAGCATAGCAAATTTTCTTGTCAAATATATGAAGTAAATAAAATTTCAATAAGTTTAAGAATTAAATAGAAAAAGTTAATTGAAAGTTTTTTTAATTAAAATTATTTTCTTGTTATCTAAACCTGTAACTATTAAAAATACCATATTATGATTTTGTAAACAAATAGTAAGTTTATAGAGATTAAGCGAATAATAAATATAAAAAAATTTGAAATAACATAATCGGATAATAAAGAAGAGAATATGATTTGGAAGAATAAAAAAGAAAAAAATGATTAAGAATTGTTATTCAATGTACAAAAATTAGGATTTAGTGTTGTATTCTTTAAAGTAAAATAATATGGATAAGTAAAAATTTAAATTGTATTCATAATAGATAATTAAAAATTTGAGAGATCACTTGTCCAATTCGATTTATTTTTTATTATAATATGTCATAATTACCATGTTTTTGTCATACGTATTATTTTGTTGGTTTATAATGTAAAATTTTAAAACTAAAAAGCTTCACTTTTTAATTATTACTTCTATATTTGAAAGTTTTCAGAGTTATTAATATTGAATTTAGTTATTGAAGAAATGAAAAGAGTTATAATTAATAACAATTATGAAACAATTATTAAAGATATATATTAATAAAGTTAAAATAATTGATGATATTGAATTTATATATATTTATATTTGCTTAATAAAATGGATAGACAGTAGATAGACACAATTTATAAAAATGATTCTTCAAGATTGATGACAATGAGAAATAATACTGAAACTTTATGTAATATATTATTGTTAATATTAGTCATCAGCAATTAAGGGTTTGAGAGTCGTCCAGGATTAGACTTATAGTTTAATGAACAATAAATTCCTGAGAGTTGTGTTGAAGAAGATGATGAATTGTATGCTTCAGAAAATTCATCAATTTCAAATCAAAGCAAACATAGAAGTAGAAAAGAATCAAGAGTGGAATCTCTTAGTAAAATAATGAAGGAAACTCCAAAAATTTAATCTGATGATCTACATAAGCCTATTGGAGGTTGGGAGAATAAAATATGGTAAAAAGGAGCATTAAGGATTATGACTTATGTTATTAGATTTGTAATGGCATTATTAATCAACTCTGAGAAATTCAAATTTACATTCATGAAAAAAAGGCAATTCTATGCTATAAATGATTAATCAGCTATATTTGATTATTATGAAGAGAGATTTTTAATTAGAGGCAAAAAGAAACTTAGCTATTCAGTAATTATATAAAATTTATAAAGTAAATGCTAAAATTAAGTATTCAAAATAATTGCTTATATTAGTCTTGCCATATATTTTTGTAATATTTTGTTTACAAAATCATCTTTATAATAGTTCCAACTAGTACACCCAAATTAATATGGGATGTATTCTTATTAATAATTTTATCAATTCAGATGGTCTTTGTGCCATTAAAGATTTGTTTTTAAATTGATGTTTCATAAGAGTTATTGCAGTTTTTTTTATTCACTTTACCACTTTATGTTTACCTGATCGAAATTCTATTGAATTTTTTAACAGGATTTTATGAACATGGAGTATTGGTAATAGATTAGAAACAAATAGCATTGCATTATTTAAAGTCTACATTTTGCTATGATTTACTTAGTGTTATGCCTTAATTTATAAGTACCATAAGCAATGAATCTCAAATTTTTGAGATACTATTATTAATACGTTTGAAAAGATTGATAGTGCTTGCAGATACACTTGAAGAGATCTTAAATATGAGATAGCATCATTAAACATTTGTCGATGTTGTTCGTTTGTTGATTTAGTTTCTATTTTTATCTCATCTATTTGGTTGTGTCTGGCATTACATAGGAGTTCTAGAAGAATAATTTGGGTATTATTATTTTAGATATATTGATTTAAGATATGATCAAAATTGGATCAAATAGAAAAATATTGATGGTGAATCCTGGTTTGTGAGATATGCTTTCTCAATTTATTGGAGTTCGATTACTACATTGACCATCGGATATGGAGATGTGATACCAGTTAGTTCTGTTGAAAGAATGTTTGTTGTAATAGTAGCTGTGGTTAGCAGTGTTGTATTTGCATATACAATTTCGAGTATTGGAAATATATTTAGTTAATTAAATGAAAATAAGAAGAATTAAAGACATAAAATGTTTTTAATTAAGAAGTTTATTGAAGAAAGAAATGTAAATAAGGAATTGGCTAATAAGGTCAAAATGTTTTTTGAATATTTTATTTAGATTGATCATCCTTCAGATAATGAATGTGTTTAATTGATTGAGAAATTAGATCCAACTTTGAAAACAGAATTAAAGATAGATATTTATCGAAAATTAATTTCAAATTCTAAATTAATATCTACTACTTTCTCTGATTTAATGTTGAATGAAATATGTTAATTAGTTAATGAGAAATAATATATGCCAGACGAATTTATTGTTATTTCAGATTAAGATATTAATGAATTGTATTTTGTTTTAGAAGGAGAAATATCCCTAATTGTAGAATTAAATAAATGTATTATTTACATTATTCATTATTTTAAGAAAAGAATAAAATCTCATAATTGTCTCTAATTAAAAAAAACGAGGTTTTAGGAGAAAAGTATTTTCTTACTAATGCTAAATTACCATTTTCAGCTAAAGCCTAAAGTTTTGTTAGAGTTGCTGTTTTGAATAAATAATAGTTTCATCACTTACTTCAAAAATATCCAGAAGAACTTGAAAAATATAAATAGGCACTAAATAAAGTTTAATTGCAAGAAAGAATTAAATTATCAGGTTGTGAACTCTGCTATTAAAATCATAAAGTATTAGAGTGTCCTTTTGTCTTTTATTAACCAAATATTCGATTTGTAGTTAAACGACAATATGCTTAAGAATAAGCAAGGCGGTATTAGGAGCGTAGATAAGCTAAATCCCATGTAATACATATAAAGGTTATTTAGGTAGAATTCTAAAAGTGAACGATTAGATATATAATATCGTTTAGTAACATATGCTTTAGAGAATAATTTAATTTAAGAAGAATCTATAAATGATTCTATAATTAAGAAAATGGACTTGTAATGTTTGGAGAATCAAAAAAACTTATTTAGATCATTTACAGATTCTTCTAATAATACACTAATAAAAAATAACTTAAATCCTAATTTTTAGAGTGGAGGAAAGGAAAGTCCACATGAGAGTCAAGAATAATTAATGAGATAAAATTCAAATAATACTCATAATCCTAGAACTAGTTTTCCAGGAATAGGAAGTACAAAATAAATGTCTACTTTGAAAATTATAAAAATGAATAACAAAAAGTAAGATAAGTAAGATATTTTTGAAAAAATTGAATTAAAAGTGCCTAATAAAATAGTTTTGTAAGATATTTGTGAACTTTCGTCAGATTCAGATTTGTAACCACCTGAGAAAAATAAATTAACTAAATAAAACAGTTTCACTTTCTGTGCTTCAATAGATTTCTAAACTCAATTGAAGATTGATTATTATTAAAAACTAATCATTGATGAATTGGATGGATTGGATAAATATTAAGAATATTAATATTATTATCCTTAATACAATGTTGAAAAGGTTATTGAGACAATTAATGAGAAGTATAAATTAAAAAGACTCAAACAATCTAAAACATTGATTAAAAGATAAAGTAGATATCTAACACAATATCCAACTATATCAATAAGAAAGAAAAGAAGTGGAATTATAGGGGAAGAAATTATACATGAGAATTGATAATAAATGTATTAATACTTATCTCACTTTTTAAAATATGTTCTAGTCTGATTATATCAGCTTCTATTTTTTTAAATCTATTTTTATCGTTATTTAATCTATATTGTTAAGTATAAGGTTACAATTTTCCTATTTATAAAATTGCAAAATCTACATTATAGTAAATTTTCTTATTTTTCATATGAAGTTGAATTATAGAATCAACTTATTACTATTTCAGTTAATGGGTTAAAGACATCAAATTTCAAATACTAGTAGATGCTGAAATTTCTATTATTAATAACCATTACATTACGCTGGTCCAATAGGTTGGGCTAAATTTTGAGCCCCAAATTTACTTGATATGCCTAATGAATTCAAAGCCATAGCTGAGCTTTATTTTATTTGGAGAGTTTAAGATAAAAAGACTAAGTTAGTATTTAATTCTCTGTACTAAGTATTGGTAATGGACATTTAGACCAATCTTATTCATTTTAGCGTTTGTTTCTGCAATTAATTTTATACTTTAAATATTGCTCAATAATATTTTACTCATCACCAGATTGAAATTTTATTAATCGCCTTATCTTCATACTATTTCACAGTAACAGAAGATTATTCATTAATTACTACTCTAGAATTTAAAAATCTTTAGTCACATCTTAACTAAATTAGGTATTTCAACATTTAAAACTCGGCATAAGTATGAGTATATTTTATATCATTTTCTCATCTTGGGGGTTTATCCAACAAATTTCTATAGGAATTAAAAAGTTAAATCATCTTTTAAGAAGAACATTAAAACTTAATATGATCATTTTTCTGATTAAAATAGATATATATAATCATCTAATATAACAATAAAAAAGATCATTGTTTTTTGAGTTATTGACTTATCACATAGTACATAGATCCAATAAATCCTAATAAAACGAATAGAAGACCAAATTCGTAGATTTTTTAATAAACATCTTTAGTAAGATCAATTTATTTCTTTTGTGAATTACGTTATGAGCTATTCATTCTGGCTAATTCAACCAACTATTCCAATTATAATGAAGTTCTTCTGCCCTCTAATTGTGAGTTATGAACTCTTTCTGTATAATTCTTAATTTAGACTTCTTGTACAACATATTTAAGACTTCTTTTTAACATATTAGGAGAGCTAAACTTAAATAAAATATATATTACGATTAACTATGATGACCTCGACTTATTTCATTCCATTAATTTGGTTGATAATCAAAATCTGTAGTCTAATTAAATCTCCACTTAATATTAGTATAGATCTTAAGAATATTAAATGGAGTTTTTAGTGATTATTTCTCTAAAATAAGGGTTAATCTAAGAAGTTTGTATTTGGGTGAAATTTCATCAGTAGAATCCTTTAATTTATTCATTAATTAAATAATATATATATATGAAATTAAATGTAGAAATTTACATTCTAATACGGTGATATTATGAGTTATTGATTACAATAAATAGATTAATTGAGATTTTTGATATAAATATCTAAAATATTTATATTATTGTTTTTAAACTTAAATATCATAAATCTGTTAATCTTGATAGTTTCTATACTCTATTTAGTAGATAATCTCCCTATTTAATTAAATTATTATAGAGTTAGTTTCTATCATCAGCCCTAGAGGATTCGATGATTCCAGCAACTTTATCTATTTTACAATTGATTCTTCTTGATGATATTAATTCACTCAATTCTCTAATTAATTAAACAATTATATACCTATCAATAAATTATACACTAGCTCCAAAAGCTTTTGCCATATTATTTAATGTTACAGTTTTATAGCTTTCCAAAAATTACGAATAGAAAACTACTCTAAATTCTCTAATTAAGTATTTTCGATGAATACTTAAATATTAATCATGAGATAAGTTTTCATTTATAATTGCTACAAAAATAAGAATTATATATATACCAAATTTCTAGAAGAGTGTTTTATAATCACATTATAAAAATGATTCCAAGAAACTTTTCAATACTAGATTCTCTCTTAATACTCCTACAACTTCTGGGTTTTAATGCACCTTCTTTTTTAAGGATTATCTATCCAAACATATTATACTAGTTAAAACTGTGTAACTAACAACTTCATTATAGGATATTATTTCAGATGAATTGAATGTGGCAACAGAGTCTAAGAATAATTAACATGCTTTTGTAATATCTCTAATCATTAAACAATAAATTCCTTCATAAACTTTGAGTCTATTCTTTCTTTCCCAATCACCTCCTTAATCTAATAATATTTATTATTAATTCAAATGATCCTTAAATTTTTCAAGGTTTCTTTATTTTAAATATATTTGTAAAATTAAGAAATGGACATCCATTTTTTTACCTATACCAATTGATTTTGGTAATGTATCAATGTAAGTTTTGATTGCCTCAAATAATAAAATAATTAGTACATCTTCATATTTATTATATTTTTATAGTAATGATGCTTTTTCAAGCATGGCATCTCTAACTTCAACATCTCCCAAATTCTCTTCAGAATCTTTTATTTTATTCTAAACTGCCTCCATCTATTCTTCAAAAGTTTTCTCTTACTCCATTTAATTTAAAATTTAATTAATACTAATCTCAATAATTTTTTTTATATCTCCATGTATTAGTTTTCCACAAATGAATTATTTTATACGAAAATTGAATGTAAATTGAATTATTAGTTGGTTCTTCCTCATTGATTAAATATATTGAATTATTTAGACCTGAGAGATATTATAGTCTCTTAATTGATTTATATAATTATAATCTACCCATCATAATTATTAGTAGATATGATAATATGAATAAACGTATTCTCTAGACTATTATAATTAATTTAGGATTATCTAGTTTGAACAAGTATATATTAATTTAAAAAAGATAACTTATATATAGTAAAATCTTATAAGATGCTCAATTCAAAATGCAATTTTAAAATATTTATTTATAATCTAGTTGACTTATAAAATTATTATACTTTATCATAATAATTTAATTAATGAATAATAAAGGGAAATAGTAATTTAACAATATTTATATTCTGATTAATAACAATTAAATTGATATAAATACAATTAATGAATAAAATAAATTTATAAAAGAAACAAAAATAAAAATAAAAGTTTATTCCTTTAGGATTTGTAATCAAATATGATCCTCCAGTTATTGGTATATATATATTAATTAATATAAGGATTATTATATAAGAGAAGTGTGCAGGAAACTAAAAAAAAAGTTTATAACATTCATTTATAAAATCTAATTAATTTAGAAGATGAAGTTGAAATAACTAAATAATTGTTTGATGAACATCCTGAATTTTTGGATCCTGATATTATTGAGCCTGAATAAGTTTTAGGCTTAGTATAAAGATTGATCGAATATAAATAGATAATGGAACAAGATGATGATAATGAATATTAAGATGAAGAGACTGATAGTCACATAATTGATGAAATGTTTGATTGATAATTTTATTTTTATATATTATTTGATCAATATTCAATTTTGATATGAACTAATACATAACAATTAGTTAATGATTTAAATTGAGAATTTAATAATGGGACAATTCTGTAACCCGTTCTTAAATTAAGAGGTGACAAACAGTATTAGCCTAACAAAGAATCTCCCATAATAGAATAACTATAGGCTTAAAAATAGATGACATCTTATTAAGCATGTCGTAGTTGAATAGCACATTAATAATTAAAGATTGGATGATATCCATTATCCTAAACAACTTCTGTTCTCCATTTTTCAGATTTGTTAACATCATCTTAATTTCCAGCAATTCTAATTTTAATGTATGGATCAACAATCTCTTCTTATCTACGTTTCTCTTCTTCCCATACAAGATTAGTTGCACTGATGATACGTACATATATGTTCATTTTCAAATTTTGAGTTGATTTCATGATATAAGAACTATTAAGAAACATTCCATAATTCTACAACATAAATATATCTTTAGTTTGAATATTCAAAGCAACCATTTAAGCTCCTGCTGTCCAAGATGGAAATGGATCATAATTACTTGAATCAAATCTTAATCCTAAAGGATAAACTCTAACAAAATAATTTTCAACATATTCCTAGAATTTGCCATGACTCTTTTTAATTATATCCTATATTTTATCTTCTGAAACACTTGATACAATCCAAACTAATTCTGGTTTTTTGTCTAATTTTAGTGATACTGCATATAATGAAGTAATTTCTAATAATTCTCTACATATTTTCTTATGATGTTCATCAAGAGTTTGACTAAATTGTTTAACATTTGCTTAGATATTTTGATTATCTTCTTCTTCAAATTTAATTAACATATCATCATGAGATTGTGTATAGAATAATGTTGAAGAATGAGTTTATAATTTCTCTTATAAAAAATGATCATCAGCTTTGAATTTAACTAAAACCTTTCTTTACAATTATTGTAAAGTACAAAATCTCTCTTATTTATAATCTTTAATTACAAAAAGCATTTCTCCAAGAATGCTTTATAAAAGTTCAGCTATCCTCTTTTATTATTAGAAACAACAATGCATTTCAAGTGATAAAATAGCAGGGTTATTATCTTTAAAGAAAGCAAAGTCTCTTACTGTAATAATGACATCCTTGAATTTAATATCATTAACTAATGTATGTCCATGAGTTACCTTTGGTTCACCATCCTCACCATCCCAACAATCTAATTCAACACATTTAAATCCCATTTTGAAAGCATCTTAATATGCAAAACAACTTGATTCACCAGTTAATTAATTTCTCTCCAAATATGTATTATGTGATGAATTTATTAAATATTTAGTAATTGGTTAGGATTAATCTATTGGTTTTGGTTGGAATATTGAATTTTCTTCACAAAATATGAGATTTTAAAAATCATAAAAATTGTATAATTTTCTTTTTGGTTAATAATCAGTTTATCCTTATTCAATTTTGAAAAACTATTACAAATCCTTATCTGTCATTAGCATTGCTTAAAGTTAATCTTCAAACATTCCTTCTTGTTTACTGCTATATTTTTAATATAATTCTTTTAGTTCATGTCTGCGTGTTATGTCCATTAATAATTTATATAAGGTTGCTTCATCTAATTGATTATTTTTTTGATTTTTCTCAAAAACCTAAATTAGTTTTCTTTCAGGAATCTCAATTTATAATTCACCTATTAAGAATTGAAATTCTTTAAAGTTAAGTTTATTATCCATATCTATATCTGATTTTGTAATCAATTTAAGTGCACTGCTCCAAATTTAATTATAACTATCAAGTTATTTTTAAATTTTATCTGCTTCCTTAATTAAATAATCCAATCCCTCTTTAAATGTGACCAATTAGAAAGAACTTTCAAAATATAACTTTATGTAATCTCCTTTTGAGTTGATAATTTTTAGTTGAGATTCCTCTTTTTATTATATGTCAGAGACCTAAGTGAGATCAAAATAAATGCTGAATGTGCCTTAGGGATCAAGCTAAGATACAGTTATGATTGATGATTACCATTTAGATCATGCGAACCTCATTTGGACTTAACGATAAAATAATTTAAGTACGTTTCATCTTGTGCATTTTCGCCTGTAAAAGCACACCATAAACTAATAAATTAACACCATAATGATTGATTTTATTCATAAATTATAGTTTTTAATTTATTTGAAGATAAATAATTATTAAATAATTTCATTTATTATGGATAATAGATAATAAAACTTGTTTGAGTAGATAATCAAGTGTATCATTCACATAAAATTCTTAATGATATCATAGACATGCAACCTATTAGGAATATATATATTAAAATTAATGTACAAATTAGAATTTATGTATTTTCCATATATAACAATGAATATTTATTTTTGTATCGTCTTAAAATGAATTTCTAAAATGTTGATTGATCTTAACCTACTATAAATTCAGTCTATCTCTCAAAAAGAATATTGAAGTGTTTCACAATCCTTTTAAAGCTTTATGATGAATCAGTTTCATATATATTAAACTTTAATTATATATTAATTTATTTATTCCTTTAAAACTATACTTTTTGTGATATTATTTTATTTTTATTATGGATAGTCCTATTTTAATAATTTCATTCATAGGAAATAGTGCCACTGGCTTTGCCCTATATTCAGTCTTAAATTAATATTATCAATAAAAAAAGAGATACATACAATACTAACTAATCAATGAATTTACACCCACTTCCCTATTGAATTATTTTAATTAAACCTCATAGACCACAGTTGAAGCATTTATTGCAGGAGATCTAATTTCTGATAGTCCTATTATCTCAAAAGTACCTCTTATAATGAGTGAAAAGAAAATCTATTATAAATATGAGAATGGCGTGTATATAAATTGATTTTTATTTAATAGAAAAAAAATAATTAAAACTATCCAACATGGTGCATCTTAATTAAGTATTTCAGACTATTATAATAAAATTGAAGTATGGAGAAATTCAACACTTAATTACTAATAATCAATGAGTCATATTTGGGATAAATTTGTACCTAAATAATTAAGTATCATATAAAGAATGACAAATTTCATTTTAAAAACAATAAATTAAGTCAAAACAAGAAAATTATTTTTTAAAGGTTTTCATACTGGATTACTTGAAAAGGAATATGGCATCATAGCAAATGAATTTTATGTTATATATGGTGAAATAATACTTGATAAAAAGTTAAATAAGATGTTCCTTTAAAATCCAAAATACATTCTTAAAAGTAAGAGATAATTGTTATAGTTAATATAATAGGAGCTTAAATAAAAAAGAGTAACAATAGTAATTCTTCTAATTCTATTTACAATTTGGACATTTATTTTTGGGCGTAGTATAATGAATTTTATTAAAAAATTTTTGAAAGAAAGAGAAAAAGCAAAATTAGATAAATTAAGAGGATAAAAATATTTAGAAATTAATAATTATGAATGTCAGATCTGTTTTGAAAGACCAAGAAATATTATAATTAAACCTTGTAAACATCTTAGCATTTGTCATGAATGTTTATTAAGACTTAAATAACCAAAATGTCCTATATGTAAATAATCAATAGAAGATTAAATTGAAATCTTTTTTACTTGATAATTATGATTATATCAAATTTCATCTACATCAGAATATAAAGTTTCATCAACTTCTGCTAAATTTTCTAAAATTTCAATTATTCTTGTTTGTTTTAATTTTTCACATTCCTATTAATTTTTAGCCAATAAAGATCCTGTGAATCCTACTGCATTTAATGATACTCCATTAAAAGTTGCTTATTTTCTAACTACTATCATCATAAACTCTTATGTCATTATTAAATTATGTTTAAAATCTTTAATATCTGTTACTTAACATTTATTTAATAACTTTTCATAAGTCTCATAGAGTAAATTCTATTAAAATAATTCATCACAATTTTTATTTTATAATGCATCCTGATTAAAAAAATAAATAAAATGCTTAGTTTTTTTTAAATACCTTAATTTTGTGAATCTATTTTGTTATCTCACGCTTCTCTCACACCACCATTCTTTAATATGATTTAAAATGTTTGCACTTTAATATGCTGTTTTTGGAACAATTTAAAAATGCTTGTGATCTAAAGAAGCTCCTGCTTCAGGATGGGAATTAAAGAATGCAAATCCTTCAACTGAAGATAATACATCATATGCCAAACTTAAGTATTCCTTGGTGAATTTTTCAGTTTAATGAATGAATTATTATGGCACTAATAATGAATGATAAGGATTAACAGGGAATTTATTCAATAAAATATTATAGTTTTAAAGACGCATTACTAACTGTCCTGGTTAGAATGGTTCAATTAAAGGATTAATCTATTTTTATTATATCTCATTTACATTTTATTAATGTCCAACTGGTTTCTTGGCTAGTGATTTTACTAATTTTATGTGAAACTCTATCCCTTGTTCATTTTTTGAAAAAGTTTATAATATATCAAACGGTTCAACAAACCCTTGATTTTAACTTTCATTATAACATTGTATTATCTATTTTTTAATATTCTCACGAAGCTCTGCTTTTGTAAACTAAAGATACCAATACTCAAGCTACCCCTCTAAATATTCTATAAACTCCATAACTAAATCCTACAGCAATAACTCCAATTAACCCTTTCGAGAACATTAATTATTTCATAGGTAAATTAATTTAATAAACTAATATTAATATCTATTAATATGAAATATAATGATTAACTAATTTAGAGAATATAATCATTTTTAGTACTAGCATCTAATCTAATCATTTGAATATTATTATTATTATTTGATTGATTATTATTGATATATTTAAATTTATTTAAGATTAAGGTTATGTATGTTTAAGTACTTATATTATATAAGTATAATAATAAATACAAAAACAAATTCAATTCTAAAATCTTTAAAATTAATATTCTTTCATTATCTTCTTCTTATTAATTCTTTAATTCTATGATTTTACTTAAATTATTAAACTTAATATATTTTTCTATTAGTTTTATTATATAATTTAAATCTAAAAGTATTATTATTTTATGCTGATTAATTATTTTGAATTTCAATACTATTGAGTAATAGTTGAAAGTATTTTAAATAATTGATCTCTTCAATTATATTTAAAACTTTCTCTCTACTATTTTAATTTAACTATTATTATGATTTAGAAGTAAGATGTGCAAACTTATTTGTGGGATTATAGTAATTAATTAAATATACTCTAAATCAATAAATACCTATATTATAATTAAATCATTAATCATGTTCGATTAAGCATAATTAACAGAATTATCCAATAGAGAAAAAGTATAAGTGTCTACTAGTTTTAGGACAAAAAGTTTAACTTTGACTTACCATTCTATATTGAAAATTCTTAAGGTGTTTGTAGAAGAGATATACTTATTTAATGGGTTGTTTCGGTAATAAAAAAATATTATTTCAGTAATCTTAATCATTTAAGCACAGTATCAAAACGTTGGAATTAGCAGTACTATATATAGATACTTATCTAAACTGCTTTAGTATTGGCTCTTAATATTTAGAGCTCTTAGGCATTTCTGCTTATTCAATAGCTTCGAAAGTAATTAATTTTGGGTATATTTGCAAGTTTAATGAAACAGAATCAATTGGTCAAATTAAATTGTAGAATAATTTGGGCTAAGACTTATACCATGATAGGGAATATGATGAGATGGAAATTTAGCTATTGGAATCATTAGAATTTCAATTGAATCATATTACTCCATCAGATTATTTGATTGCAATGAATGTTTCTATTAATGAAAGTATTTCCAGTCTCATTATGTTTGTTTTAATGGGTAAATTAATTGTTAAATCATTTAATTAGATTTTGAAATATATAAACATTCTTAGATTGTTCTAGCATTTGCAATATAAAACTTTTAATAAGATTAGCCCAATATTTTTACAGATAGAGTTAAATCTGTGACTTAAATAATAAACAATAAGATATCAAAGGCATAAGATCTAGTTAATTTGGATAAAACTGAAAATGATGAAACTAAAGGGTTAGAATAAAATTAAGGCACTAAAAAAAAAATATATAAAAGAAGAGACTCAAAAAAGTCAAAATAATTAGCATGAATTGCTTTATCTTGAATTGTTTCAATATATTTGATCTAAGGAAAGATCATAAATTTTATTATTTTTTTTTCTTTTTCAATTATATCAAAAGATAAAAGATTCCCAAAATTATTCTTTATTAGATCTAATTTATGTTCTTCACCTTATTGTAATGGATATTTATACATAAAGATGTTACTTTACATATAATAAACTATTTTAATTCAACCAAAAAATAGTATTCATTTTAATACTAATACAAAAAATTTATAAATAATATATTGTATAATTTAAATTTTCAATTCCATTTGACAATACATAATAATGTCAATAAATATAGTTTTCAATTAAACTCTAATCATTTCTAATAAATTGAAGATATCCTTAGTTTAGATCAAAAAGACAAACCGAGAGGTAGCTAGATGTTGTTGGAATTATCTGTTCTAAACTTTTTTTGGACCTCTGATAAATAATCTTTTTATTAATTAAATTTGTTTATGAAATTTTATAATAATTACTATAGGCAAAACACTTTGTCAAATCTTTTTTTTGAAGGAAATTCCTTTTAATGAAATTTAATATTAATTTAAATCTTAGAATAGGGAAAAAACAAACAAACAATCAAATATTGAATAGAGATAGTGGACTTTAAGTTTTCATCAATATTTATTACATCTAAATATATTAATTTTGTACCATGCTTTGCAAATTCTAATACTATTAATAAAGACTCTAATAATTTTAGTTTAAAACTGCATTCTCTTGAAATAAATTCGCTACTTAACCTTGATATAACAAATTCTATAATAACTCTGGATAATACTTGACTTGTCAATTATTGAATGACTAAAAGTTATTATTTGTTTTTGTCTTCTAGGACTTAAATAGGATATTGTATCATTTTTTTCACTATTTCATCTGTCTATCTCTATTATTCTTTTTCTTCTAAATTGCCTAGATTAGGATAAATATATTATATTACTTTAGTCTTTGGTTACTGCGTAGTGTCTTTTTTACATTTAACTTTGTCTTTTATTGTTCTTACGACTAGCATGTTTGCAAGATCTTCCTTCCTTTTTGAAAATCTACATGATTGCCTTTGCAGTTGAGAAGTTGATTCCAAGTTATTATGCTGCACTTTTTATAGTACACCCAGTTGATGTAACTTATTTTATCAAACCTTCTCTCTAATCGTTGCTTATTTTTGCATACTTGAGACCATGCTTACCTGATTTGAAAACTTAAATATTATTATACCTCCTTTTCTTTTCGAAATTTCTTGTTCTTTTGAGGATTGAGTCAATATTTTCTTACAGATGTTCTCTTGCTCTGGTATACTGAATGAGGAGTCTGAGTCTTTATAACTGTACGAATCTTTCAAGGAACAATTTTCTTAATCGTCTTCTTAAAAAGAATGGACTGGACTAAGTTACAGCTACTGCTAGATTAATCTTTATGAATCCATATTTTATGAACAAATCAATTTAAAATTAAATCAAACTTAATTTAGAGATATAAGAAGTGATGAATAAAATTGATAGGACGTCATTCTTAATATTGTTTCTCTATTTAGATTATAAAAATTTAATATTACATAAACAACTGTTTTTAATACATATTATAATCATTTCCCTTGAAATTTAAATTTTATCCACATTTTGTTCACATAAATCAGCCATAATCTTTGTTCTATAATTGAAATAATCATATTTTCTAAAATATATAAAGTAAAGAAATATTACTATTAAAATTGAAAGAAATATCAAAAAATGATGAAATATACCATCGATCTCTTCTAAATATATACTAATATAAATATTCAATAAAAATTAATTTTTTAGGTTTTTAATTATTTATTCTTTTGGATATTTTATAAATTTTTCAATTTGCCTCTGTGCTTTGAATTTTCATGTGAAAAATACATAAATAATTAGAAGATTAAATTTATAGATTTATGATTATTTTTAATACTAAAATAATTTATTTCATTTGATTAGAATATATATAGATTTTAAAAAAAGATCCATATAATAAAAGGAATAGAAAAAGGTTATGTTTAATAAAATTTAAGTAAAATCATAGAATTAAAGAATTAATAAGAAGAAGATAATGAAAGAATATTAATTTTAAAGATTTTAGAATTGAATTTGTTTTTGTATTTATTATTATACTTATATAATATAAGTACTTAAACATACATACCCTTAATCTTAACTAAATTTAAATATATCAATCATAATCAATCAAATAATTATATATCTTATTTAAATTCACTTTTATCTTTGAAATTTTATTTAATTATTCATCTAAGTTTTAAAGTTATTGATTCTTCAAACCTTCTTAGAGTGCAAACAATTACTCAAAGCATTTTACCGCTTGATTATTTTAGCAGAATAATAGAAGAATAAAAATAACATTATTTTAATATACTACTCAGATTTGTCCCTTAATCACAAAATTTCCTCACTAAGTAAATGTTATCCTATTCCTTATCCTTTGTTTTATTATCTTTTTTTGAAAACAGGTAAGATAATAAATTATTTCTGAGATATATGATAACTTAGAAACTAATTCCAAATATTGGACTCGAAGCATTTTTTAATTTTGAAATACTATTTAAAATTTTGATTTATTTTTTTTAATTGAAAAAACTTTTACAAATTTAGTTAATTATTTAATTTTTCCTTTTCATACTTTTAATATTATAAAAATTTGGACAACATAGTATATAAATTTATAATATATTGGAATCAATAAGGAGCAAATACATTTTGAATTTAGAAAGTAACAGGGAAAAAAAATATTTTTCATTTTAACACATATATAAACTTTTTGATTTTTCATTTAACAAAATTTATACTTAATATTATTTAGTTTTATTAGTTTTAACTAAATTAAAATTGTTACTACTATTTATGTTATATGAATAATTAGTTTATTAGAAGATGATCAGGTTTTAAAACATTTTGAATATATTATAAGATTATATTTTTAATTTTCTTTTTGAAAGATTTTATGCAATTAATAATATATAAAAAAAAAGAATCAATTTGAAATTGACTTTTTTTTCCTTTATTTACAATTCCCTTCAATTTATTGTACTAGGTTAGTTTGGATCTTAATTATTTAGTCTCTTTATTGGCAAAGACTTAAGCTTTTGTTAACAATTTAATAACAAATTTTATAGCATTAATTTCATTAATTGATTTAATTTAATAATAAATTATTATCACTTTTTTCATCTTTCTTATTTACTATCAACAATAACTGTCAAATTACGATTAGGTCGTCTGGTACTATCTTTTGGAGAATTTTTATTTGAATTGAGTCCAGAAACTTCATTACTTTTTTTAGGTTCTTATCCAAATCTCATAGCATTAATAAGCATTGTGACTCTTCTTGGCATAGGTAAGAATGAATGAGAATTTTTAAAGTTTAATTTTTCAATTTCCTTTTTCCTTTCATTAGTTTTTTCAATAGTATTTCTTTTTTCAGGTAACTAACGAAAAGAAACTCCAATTTTTGAATTCCTAGGTTTATCTTCATGAATTTTATCAGATTAAATTAATTAATGTGAAACGTTAGAGTCTAATTCTATAACTAAGACATCACTTTTAACAAAACCATTATAATTATATCCACCAAAAATGAAAATTTTAGTATCAAGACAAGAAGAAGAGTGTCCACATCTCCCAGGCATTTAAGCTCCTTTTAATTCTAATTGAATCCAAGAGGAATTCTTCACATCAAACAAATATAAATCATTTAAAAATCCTTCAATAGTGTTATCATCATTCTTTCCACCATAGACAACAATGGCACCCAAAGTTTCATTGTAATTCATAGAATGTTGACATCTAGCCACTTAACATTAATAACAAAATACTTACTAGGACTGCTTCCTTTAGAATCAACTAGCTCAATTCGAATAGGTTTTTAATATACATCAATACGAATAAATGTATCTAAATAGTTTCCAAATTTATCTTGACCTCCAAATACATATACTCCTTAATTGGAAAACTTTAGATCAGGATCTTGTCGATAAATATCACAAAATTTGTTTTGAGTAACTAAGCTAGATTTATGAAAAGCAATTCCATTTGCATATAATTCATGGGGTTCTGCATTTAAAGGAATCCATTTAGATTATGAAATGTCATAACAAAGTAAATCTTTCAAATAATTACCTTTATTATCAATTCCTCCAAAAACCAGTAAACATCTTCCAATAATTTCACTAATATGACATTTTCTTGGAGATATAGTTCCAGGTTATTTGATTAATTTAACATCAAAAGATGCTTAATAAATTAGTATTATTATTACTTAAAGAAATTGTTTTAACATCACTTGAGCATTCACTAACTATTTTATGATTTGATTGTTCTAAATGAATTTCACCCCCAAATAGAATCATAAAATTTTTATAGATTCCAGCAGAATGATGAACTCTATAACCATGAATCGATTTTTTATCTAATTTTTGAGGACTCCATTTGTAAAACTCTATATAAATGTTATTTAATATTACATTTATCAACAATAGCCACACATAAATCTTCTTATTAGACTGCACTAGATCCTCCAAACAAATAAAGTTTTCTATCAAAAGTAACCATTGTACTTCCATCTCTTGAACAAGGACCCCAGAAATTATAATCATAATTATAAGCATAAGCAAATTATTTTTTAATTTAACTTAATGCAACTTATGATTCAACTATTCTTTTTTATAATTATTAAGCATCTGTGCTTCTATCTTATAATTACTAAGCACCTCCTAATCTTACTTATTTTCTTAGTAACTCTAACTTTTATTAATCCTAATATGCTAAAGAAGGGTAAACTTTGATTCCATTAGTTTATGAATGAATCTTTTTTATAGCTTATTTAACTTAGTTCATCTAATTCTCTTCTTATTATTTGTATTATTTTCTCATTTTATGAAATGTTTCTCTATTATGAATTAATTACAATTATCTAGATGAATATATGTTTTATTGATCTACACTTTCCATTTCCTCCTAATCTAAGGATGACTCTCCAAATAGATATTTACTATAATTATTCCATACCATTTTAGATTATTAAAGTGATCGTTTTAATTCTGAAACTGCCCCTTAATTCAGATCTCTAAATGAAATAAAATTTTAGACATCACTATCTGGTTAAATTTGAAGTAAATCACATTCCTCATTTATTGCTATAGGATAAAACTGATTTAAAGACAAAGGACTTAATTTATTATGAGTCTTTTTATATTTTTCAAATAGAGTTGTAATGTCCATTTTTGTGTTTGTTTGAAAAGAAAGATTGTCAACTTTGGGACTTTAGATGTCCATTATTTTATTATTATTAATATGTAAAAATCCTGGGAAACCTTATGTAAGAATCTCCGTAGTCCTTTTCTTTAACATTTCTTAGATATTTAAACTCTTATTGATGAACTTGCTTAATAAATAGATTAACCATAAGTTTCTCATGAAATTGCAATTCAAATTTAAGAAATGATATCCCAAATTGTTTAGATGTAATTTGAAATAATAAGTTTAGTATAGATATTGAACACTAAAATTTACTTGATGGATTTGAATAGAGTGTCTTGTTATTTGCATAAATTGATTTAGAAGATAGAGTCAAATAGTTTGAAACATTAAATCTTATTTAAGAACTGTTTAATAAATTAGCATTATCATATTTTTATACAGATGATCTTTTGGATGAAAAGAAAGTTTAAATGCCTATAAATGATGGTACATCAACTTGTTCAGATTTCTCAGATGATAATTTTGAAGTTGAAGATTTTGAAGCCTAAGTTGCTTAAGAATTATTTTAATAAATTAAAGGTCAATTATTGGATCCAGAGATTGAATAGAAATGTTATTAATTCTAATTTACTATCTTTTAAGAAGAATTAAACATTATGGATTTTTTTAACGATTCACTTGAATTGTAAATTAAAGAGTATGATGTTATTGTATTTTTAAATTATTCTGGATTACTCTAAAAATTGATGAATTATAAATAGGATAACTAATTGGAATTCTTTGTTGGTTAATTATATATAATACTAAACAGAATTAAAAATGATGAAATAGATTAATTAATTGAAGCAAACTGTTTTGAACTTAAGTATAGTAGATTATCATAAAGAAAATTCTTGAGATGTAAAATTCTATCTAATTTGTATACTAAATTAGTATATGAGAAATTAGATAGATGGAGAAAAACTTAACATATTCAAGAAATATAAGGTGAAAATTTAAAAGCTTTAAGACGTTTCATTGTTTAACATAAAGCTCCATTAAGTAGATGGGAAGTCAGTATTTTATCTATTCAAGATGTTTAAATCAATAATGAAAATATTATTGATAAATTTCAAAAATTAGTCATTGCTCTTTCACTCCCATATGACTTACTTTTAGAGAATTTCACTATATTAGATAAATTGTATGTCAATATACAATAATTTTAAAAGTGGTTTAAATTGAGTTCAATTCCATTTACAATTTCTGAGATATCTTAATTATTTAAAGAAGTCAGTTAGACATATGGTTATTATACTAATTAAGGTATCAAAGTGACTTAAAGAGTTGATTTCTATTTATTTTTAGAAACTGTTTATGCTCTTAATTAAAATGAATAGAGTATCAAGGAAAAGCCTGAATGCAAAAGTATTAAATATAATGATGAAATTACTATACAACAGTATAATCGTCATTTATAACTAAAAGTTAATGATTTATAATCATAGTTAAACCAAAAAAATAGTATTATCGATTAACTAAAAAAGTCATAACCAGAAACATAATAAACATCAAGAATCAAAACTAAATCTAACAATGAAATTAAGGATAAGGAATCTGAACTTAAAATAGAATTATTGCATTAAGCAGAAATTAATTAAATAAAAAATGAAAATTAATAATAACTTAAAGTTATAGAACTTAAATGGAAAAATAAAACCAAAGATTTGTTATTTGAATTAGAAAATAAAGATAAATAAATTGATCAATATAGATAATAATTAGAAGCTTTAATGAAAGAACTTGAATGGGTAAAAACAGAAAGAAAGACCAAATGAATCTTATTTCACTTTAATATTTATAATATAACAATAATGATTTATATATTGTAATACAATTAGAAATTATTTGAATTTTAAGAGAATGTTATTAATTTATATAATTATAATATTAAAATTGTCAATATCTTTATTTAATAATGCTACATCAACTTTGGTTTAATTTAATTATAAGTATACAGAAATGGTGTGAGAGTAGTATAATCTAAGAAATTATTTTTAAGTAACGGTAGATTATTGAGTTTCTTCTAAAGAGATTTAAGATTGTTCTTTTTCAGGTTATAGTTAACAATGAACTTCACAACTAACTCTTATTCAGAATATTCTGTTTCTTCTCTATAGTGCTATATCTAATAAGTTTATTGACAGATGTACTTAAATCTAATGTAACAGAAAGGGAGAGAATTTTATGTTTGATTTATACTAATCCCTAAAACTAATATACAAATTACTAATGAGATTCATTAAATTAAATTAATTAATATAAAAATGGATTTCATTATATACAATCATTTTTCATTCCAGTTCTTAAATAATAGCTAAATTGTTTTGCATTTTAACTTTAATATTTTTATTACTAATAGTGAGTTTGTACTTCTTTTTTTAAATTTTCTATATATTCTTCAAGAAAATCAAACTTATCAAGCTGCTCCAATATCTCAAAGGGCAAATCCCACTTCACATTAACTTAACCATAATCATTTATCCATTGAATTAGATTTTCAATTCTTGTTTTAGTATTTTAAATAGCGATTGTCCATTTCTTTTGATTTTCTCCAAAATCTTTTTTTCTATTCTAATATACTTCTTTCAATTCTTTGATTTCTTTCTTAATTAATTTCAAGTTATCCAAAATAATTTAGAAATGATCAAAATGTCCATTATTATTATTTTATTACATATATTTATATTATTAATATTAAATTCACTCTTAATCATAATCTAGTTTTTACAATTCTACTTTTAATTTTTGTAATTTTTCACCATGATTATACAATTTAATTTGAGTAGATTCTTAAAACTTCTTTAACTCTTATTATTTTTATTCAATTTAATGTTTAGTGTTCGTTAAACTCTTTTTAGTTTAATTCCATTTCTTATAATTTTCAGAGTGCTAATTTTTTCTGTCTTCATATATTTAATGGAAAATATCATGAATTTCTTTTTGTACTGTTCTCAATTAAGTTTCAAATCCCTTCTTATCCTGTTATAAAATTTCAAATTAAATTACTTCAATGAACAATAATTAGTCTTCCTTTTCTTTGATTCTATCAAATAATTTAGCTTCATTTAAAGCTACTTCAAAATCTGGTAGAGGATCTGGCTTATACTACTCAAGTTTTTATTACTCTGAAATTAAAGAATTAAGTTCTTGTTATTTTTATTACTATTATAGAGCATACTCTTGTTCCAATTAAGTTATTTAAGTTTCTTCTTTTTCAATAGCCTATATAATATTATTTACATTACTTCTTATTTCTTTTATTGTTATTCTTTAATGTGACGTTGCCTTATTAACTCTTTTTACTTTAGCTTCTCCTGTTCCTTTTATTTTTGTTCGTCTAATCTAGCTTTCATTTGGAGTGTTACTTTTTAGAAGTCATTCTATATAAATAAATTATAAGTTAGTACAATTGCTAACAAGTCGCTTGTGTTTGACACTTAAATTAAATCATCTTCCTCATCATTATAAGATAATTCAATATCAGCAATCGATTAATATTTTTGTAATATTTCTTGTATAAGCTCTTCATAGGTGGAAATACCATAGTATTTAGACTCTTCCCCATTATATTTGATTTAAATATCCATTTATTTTTAATATTGGTATGTATTTTTAATTTCTTTGATAAATTTAAAAATAAACACATTATAGAATAATATTAATATAATAAAATTTCCCTCATTATAGAACTAGAAAAGTGGAAATACTATTAAATAGTGTTATAATAAGTGATTTATGATTTTAAATATTATTAGAATTATTATTATGTACATAATTTTTGTTAAATACAAAATATTACTAAATTCATCATAATTACAAGATTTATATCTAATTTTAGACTTAAATAGATTTTATTTAATAGATTAGTTGTTTTATACTAACTGTAAATAAATCAAATGGTTTTAAATGAATTTATAAATAATTTTATAATATTGAATTAGAGTTAAAATAAAATAGCAAATAGATTATCATAAAAATTCAAGATCTAATTTATTATATTTTAAATTAGATAATGGTTTTTTTTTGGTAAACTTCTAACAATAACAATTAACTAATTCTTAATATTTGATTTCCTTATTTTGGTTAGGTTTTGCTAATTTGATTTATAATTTATTTGTATATTGTTATTTATCTTTATATGCGAATTAATCTTCAAAGGCATAAACAATATCTTTATCTGTTTCAAGTTTATATTTAACTTAAATTGGTTCATTTTTTTATTACTATTTCAGTTAATTACTAAATTACAACGATTTTGTTCTTTAGTTTCTTGTTGTTTTATTGAGAATAGTTTATAGATATAATTTAGGATCCATATTTATATTAACATCTTAATCATTATTAAAGATGCTTGGTAAGAATATTTTGTTGTTTGTGTTTTATAAACTTAAATTTCTTCTCTTTGTTGACATTTATATATATATTAATTATTATATATATATATCACAAATTGTAACTAAATAATGATTGTATATTATTTAGAAAGCGATATAAGTATTCTACAATTCCAATTTCATTTATCTTAAAGAAGATCAAATTCGTATTCTAATTACATTAACTAA
The DNA here is from genome assembly GCA_000733385.1 of Paramecium biaurelia. Classification (NCBI taxonomy): domain Eukaryota; phylum Ciliophora; class Oligohymenophorea; order Peniculida; family Parameciidae; genus Paramecium; species Paramecium biaurelia. The sequence goes on along the minus strand of JPFL01000242.1, from coordinate 51,667 downwards.
TAAGTGCATCAGCTTTATTAAATTATTCAGCACAATGATCTCTCAGATCAAATTAATCTATTACATGTTAAATTTATACAATTACCTTATTAATCATAAATGAAAGCCATATCATAATAATTTTATTGTATCATTGTAATCCAACCAACTTAAATTGCAAAATTAATAGATGTAGCATAATACTTAGTATTTTTATAAGTACGTGCCATAAGATTCCAAAACTTAGCTTAAATAACACAATTTGATTATGATAATTCAAATAAATTGATATTATTTAATTTATCTTAAGCTTCTTAAAACTAATTTTATTGAATGTTTCTTTCTATTATATTGAGTTTGTATTCCAAGTATTATTGGTTCAAATGAAATTGTTTACATAATTTAATAATCTCTAAATCATTTTCTCCATCTTTTAATAGTTTCTTCACTCTAAGTTTAGGATCTTATCATAAGAATATCTTACTTTTAATTGGTACAATTTGTAATGATTCAGAAATGTATGGATCAGGATTCATTTACAATAATTGCATCATAATCTATTTAATGTACTTAATTGAGATTGGTTCATTGATTATTTCAAAGTATTCCAAACATATATTCAAAATCATTAATATAGATTATTCACTTAAATTATAGGTAGTTTCAAAACATTATTAGAATTATGATAATGTGTATAATGGTTAATGTAAGGCTATCTAACTTAAGGCTTCTAATTGAAGAGAAAGTGTTTAATCATTTTGATCAAATTGTTGTAATTGATCCAATGAATTTTAAATCATAGTTGAATTGCCATAATTATTAGCACATACTAATTAATAGGCAGTGATAGATTATTCAATATCTGGACTATGAGATTGTAAAATCTATTTTAAACTTTGATGAATTATGTCTTTCCAATTAATATGTTTCTTTTTCAATAATGAGTAATTAATTTATTTATATCTTATTTGTGATCCATATATTAAAGCACTCTACAATTTATGTTATGGACTTAATTATTAAGCATGATTAACAGCATATTCTAATAAGAGAGTAGCCTATAAAATAAGGAGTTAATTTACTTATTTTTAATAATTGTTACGATATGCAATTTCAAAGAGATTTAGTAAACAAAGATTAATACTTTATTCATCTGATACAGTTTATGATAATCTCAAACCTTCAGATAAACTATTCAAAGCTTCATCATAGAAATTCATTTTCATGTTAAGGAAAATAGAGTTCATAATACAATGATTTACTTTTTTTGGTACAAGTGAGTTTAATGTCATATCATAGTATTTGCGAGAGAACTTTATAGCTCTAAATGGATATCGTAATATTGCATATAATAGTGCTTTCAGAAAATTAACTTTACAATTTTCATTTAAATTTGGTTATTCTATTATTTATTTCAATTCTTCTAAATTTACATAACTAGAACTTGCTAAATAAGTAGATTTGTATATGATACATTATAATTTTGTAAGTAAGAATTCAATGTATGAATCAGTTAAGAAAGGATTATTTTGCAGATGATTATCTTAACCTTCTTTGAAATCACTCCAAGATTTTAACATTTGATTGAAATCCATTTGATTGAATAATAATAGCATATTCCTAAAAAACAAATCAACAACACTGCCTCCTGGTGTTTTCTATTATTATTTTTCACGAAGTGCTGCTATAACAATTAAATTATTACTTTCTCCAATTATTTTATGAAATTTATTCATTGAAGTAATTTATAACAATTCAGGTTCAATGTGACTAAGGATTGTATTTTATAATGTTGGATTATTAGCAATTTCCATTACATCATTAATCTTATTAATTATAAACTAACAATTACTTTTAAATACTCAGTTAAGAGATCATAAACTTATTAACTAGGTTTACGTAATAAAAGGATCAATAAAATGAGATTGTTGTTCATTAATATTTTCAAATTTAAAATAATTTATCTAATTATATACACTATAATTAATACTATATTAATATATATATATAACTATATTGATAACATAATAGAATACTTTAACATTTCAATATCATTGTTTTATAAGATATAGAAATGGAGATTCATAACTATTATTTATAATTAATATTGTAATATAAATAAATAAAATTCAATATAAAAAATGGGAGGAAAAGAATCTAAAGCATAAAAATAGAATAAAGACACTGAAAAAATTAGTCAAATATATACTGAATAAGTAGAAATACCTGAACAAAAACCACCTTAAGTAAAACATATAGAAAAAGTAAATAATCCCTTTCCAGAAATACCAAATTATATGGATATGTTGACATAAGTGTTACCTGTTAATAAATATCCAAAAGTACCTAACTATTTGACACATGAATTGATTACTGATCTAAAAATGTTAAAACATATTTTATCAACAGCATCCACTTGCTAATAGAAATCAAGTAAAATTAATATTGATCAACCTTTATATTCATCTAAATTAATAGAAGTTAATGATCATTAGAATAAATTAAAATCATTTTAATCATCATTACTTTCAGAGATTCAATCTGGATAACTATCTTAAATTATACAGAATGATTAAGAAGAGTTGGTGAAAATTAAGTTAAGTCAAGTCATAGAGAGTTTGAAATTGATTGTCAAATATGCCTTCTATTGTTAAGGTTTATTGTAAAAGATCCCTGAAACATCCAAAGAGTTTCTAGTCTCATTAAATAATTTAATTTTGAGTGCCAATATGAATTCTATCTTGTTATAATATATTGGATATTATGATGAAAGCAATCAAATAATCAGATAAAATGCTTAAGCTTTATTCAAATAGTTTTCAGAGTCTTAAGAATTTAATTAGGTAATCTTGAAATATTTGGATATTGTTAAAGATTAACTAAATAATGTTGTACCTATTTTATAGAATATAAATGATTGTTCCAATGTATTTTAATTTGAAGATGAAAATGAAGAGACATTTGTAGAAATATATTAAAGAATATAATCAGAACCAAAAAAATAGGAATTCTAAATAAAATAATTATTTGAATAAAAGTATATAATATATATATGACAAGATAATTTTAATCAAAGGGAATAGAGAAAGCTGAAAAGATTTTAGAAGATTAAAAATATGAGACATTTGTTTAAACAAAATTAGATGATAGTGAAGGATCAAAATAATTCACTATATTATTGAGATAATTTATAGATATATTAGAATAGAAGACTGAAAATTGGGAAGGAATATTGAGAGATACTCTAATGGCAACAACTGAGAAAGATAAAATCAAGATGTTATTGTGTGAGTTTAGCAAGTTGTAAATCTAATCTTCATTGCATTTAGTACATTATTGTATTAATGAACTATAATACAAAATGGATTATGAAGAATCAGTTGCTCAACTATAGAAAGTTGTTTAGAGAATAGATAAAATATGATATAAATTAAATATATAATGAATGCTCCATTCCCAGAAAAAATGATAGAGAAATTTGTATAGTTTATTATCTTAATTCTAATTAGAATAGACAAATGGAAATATTTGTGAAACATGAAGAGTTACTTTTGAAATAGAGACAAACATATGAATAAAAACTCAATAATGTATTTGATCGAAATTTGCAACTGGAAGAGAAGGATAGAAGTATACATGAATAAGTACCTATTGATTCAAATAGATCCTATCTTCAAGATACTAAAATGAATAATAGAAAATATAATAAGACAAGTTGAAACAATTATAGAACTTATAGAAATAAAAGAAAGATAGAAAATCAGCAGCAAATGAATTAGGGTAAGAAGAATAGAAATAATATGAAAAAGACATCTAATAGAAGTTGTTTGAAATTCAATAATAGATTAAATATGAAGAATTCAAAAGAAAAACTGATGATTTGATGAATCAATTAGACAATAATTTAAGGAAACATAATTTACGTTATTTAGAGAAATAAGAGAGAAAAGAGAGATACTTAAATGATTTCATTAATTAAAAGTAATAGACTCTGAATATATCAATGTAACTTACTGAATCTCATCAATAAAATGTTTATTCTAATTATTAAGAATAAATGAAGAGAATATAAGATGTAAAAAAAACATTGTTATATTTAGATTTGTTAATAGAAATTGAAATAATATTCAAGTAAAATTAAATAGATTAATTAATAAAAACTATCCTAAATTGATTAATTAACTCAAAAGGCTTAACATAGTTTTGAACATTAAGAGAGTATCAAATATAAATCATATCAAATATATTAAAATAAATTGTAAAAATTACAAAATAAAATGAATTATTTTTAAGATAAAATCAATTAAATTGAAAAGAAGAGATTACAATAATTATAAATGAATTATCTATAAGAATAAGATTTAAATTAGAAGAGAAATGATGTTAGAGCAAAATCTGAAAATATTTATAGAAATAAATCTATTAATAATTTGAATAAATAATTAGAAAAAGAGAAAACTTTTTAATTGGTTCAATAATAAAATTAAATAGAATTATAATAGAAATTGTAGAAATTAAATGAAAAATGGTAAATCCAATAGAATTAAGTTTAAAAAGCTGATTAATTGAAACAATCTTACTTTTCATCATTAGAACAAAAGATTACCTAAAGAGATTAGAGATTGTAAGATTCAATGTACTAGAATTATCTTAAACTATAGATAAAATAAATTAGATATTCAAAAGAGAAGATTGAAAGTAATTGAAGATATGGAAAAATAAAAACGTGATCTATTACTTAAATTGGAACAAGAAAAAGTTCCATTTACAAATACATCTGAAATGAAATATTTGTATAGCACACCAAAATAATAGTAATCTAAATTATTTATTACATGATTATAAATCTACATATATATAAATATATGAGAAAAATTATATACAAATTTTCAAGACCTACATATCTTGATTTTTAAGCTACCACACCTACAGATTATAGAGTTTTAGATTCCATGTTACCCTATCTAACTAATCAATATGGAAATCCTCATAGTAAAACACATTCCTTTGGATGGGAAACTGAAAAGGCTGTGGAAAAAGCAAGATCCTAAGTTATTTATTAAATCAATTATATAGATAGCAAGTCTAATCAATACTTAATCATAAAGTATCATTTTTACTTCAGGAGCAACAGAAAGCAACAATGCTGCATTAAAGGGTTTATATGGATTTTATGGAAAATAGAAGAATCATATAATAACTACTCAAACTGAACACAAATGTGTTTTAGACACCTGTAGATATCTAGAGGATAAAGGAGTTAAAGTAACCTATTTACCTGTTGATTCTAATGGTTTGATTTCTTTGCAACAATTATAAGAATCAATTAAATCCAATACATTATGTGTAAGTGTTATGCTTGTGAATAATGAAATTGGAGTTATTTAAAACTTGAAAGAAATAAGCAGAATATGTCATCAAAGAGGAGTATATGTTCATTCTGATATGGCTTAAGCTATTGCCAAGATTCCTGTTGATGTTTAAGATCTTGATATAGATTTAGGTAGTATTTCTGCTCATAAACTATATGGCCCAAAAGGAATTGGAGCATTATATGTTAGAAGAAAACCAAGAGTTAGATTATAACAAATTATTCATGGAGGTGGTTAAGAAAGAGGTTTAAGGAGTGGTACTTTAGCACCTCACTTATGTGTAGGATTTGGCACAGCTGCTGAGATTGCATAAGCTGAATTACCATATGATACTTAACATATTGATACATTATACAACAGACTTCTAACAGGAATAAAAGAAAAGATTCCATCAATTTAAATAAATGGTTCATTAGAACATCGTTATAAAGGAAATTTAAATGTTTCATTTGCTTTTGTTGAAGGGGAATCATTAATCATGGCTATCAAATAGGTTGCTGTCTCCTCTGGATCAGCTTGTACATCTGCCTCTCTTGAACCTTCCTATGTATTAAGAGCATTAGGAGTGAAAGAAGATATGGCTCATACTAGTTTAAGAATTGGTATTGGGTATATTAAATTATTATCTATTTTTAGTCGATTTACTACTGAAAAAGAAATTGATTTCTTACTTGAATAATTGAGTTCTGCTGTTAGAAAGTTGAGAGAAATGTCTCCTTTATGGGAAATGCATTAGGAAGGAATAGATATTAATAAAATTGAATGGACTCAACCACATTGAATATATATAATTAAATATAATGTTGATAAAGCTATCACCTTATAATTGATATAAGAAATTCAAAATGTTTCATTGATATAGAGTGTCTCCAAATTCTTCAATAAAATAATCATTGAAACAATCTGATTATGATAAAATTAATGATTCAAAATAAAATATAGGAATTTTAAAATATTTTATATAAATGAGTAAGCATCGACATTCTAAGGATAAATTATATGTGACTTATAGTGAACATATGCTTGAAAGAGGAGGTAAAAAGGAGAATAAAGGAACTCCTCTAACTCGATTACCGTTTGATCATTGTTCACTATCTCTTGAGCCATTTAAAAATCCTGTTTGCACAACTGAAGGTCATGTGTTTGATATTGTTAACATTGTACCATTCATTAGAAAATACAGAAGAAATCCAATCAATGGATAACCTCTTAGGACAAATGATTTGATTCAATTAAAATTTCATAAAAATGACAAAGGACAATATCATGATCCTATAAGCTTTAAGGTATTTACTGATCATACCAAATTGGTGGCTATCAAAGTAAGTGGTAATGTTTATACATCTGACACAATTGAAGAATTAAATCGTAAACCTAAATTTTGGAAGGATCTGATAAGTGGTGAACTTTTTACCTATAAAGATATAATAGTTTTATAGGATCCTAAAAATATTGAATCAAGAACAATTAAGAATTTTGATTTCTTAAAAAACAATCTGAAATTAGATCAATAAGCGGAAGATGATGTATATGTAACTTTAAATGATAGTGGAAAAAGAATAATGGAAATGGCATAAGAATAAAATGTTAATAGACAAAAAGAATAAAAAGAAAGAGAAAAATAATCATTTGAAGAAATTGAATAGATAAAAAAGAAAGTAAAAGATTAATTGGAATCAAATTAATTAAGTGTAAAAGAATTTTTAGAACTTTCCTCAAAATCAGGTGATTTTGTTTCTGAAAGATATGCAACTGAACATGATTCTGTTAGTGTTACTAGTACATAAATGACATTAAAGACAAAACCTTTAGGATAAATATAATATAGAAATATGAATGAAGATGAAATCAGAAAAATATTATATGATAGAATACGCAAATCTGGATAGAAAGGATATGTATAATTAATAACTAATTATGGAAATATTAATTTTGAATTGCATTGTGATTTAGTTCCAATGACATGTGAAAATTTTCTTGAATTATGTGAAAAAGGTTATTACAATTAAACTAAATTTCATAAATTAATTGAAAATGAATTATTAGAAGGAGGTGATCCTACTGCAACAGGATATGGTGGTGAATCCATTTTTGGAAAACCATTTAGAATTGAAATTAATAATTTATTATCTCATAGCAAAGCTGGAATTGTCTCTATGGGCAATTTAGGAGCAACCCATTAAACATCACATTTGTACTTAATTTATTTTATCATTTAGTTTTATTACTTTAGCTGAATGTAAGAAATACGATGGTAAATATGCTGTCTTTGGGGAAGTAGTTGGTGGATACTAAACCTTATATTAAATAAATAAGTTGCCCTCTAATATGTGGTAGAGACCTGAAGTGAATATTAGATTAAAAGAATTAAAAGTAATTAAGAATCCTTTCAGAGATACTATTAAAATAATGTTATAAGAAAAAGAAGTTGAAAAGGAATAGAAATTATAAGATAAAGAGAAAGAAAGATGGTTAGATGATGAAGGCTTCTCCTTGCCTAATAGAGTTTAGACTGCAACTTAAATAAAAGGATTAGGATTGGCTTCTAATCTAATTTAATAATTTAGTACACAAGAACAATAAAAGAAATAATTAAAATAATTTTCTTTTGATAGTTGGTTATGATAATTAAAGTATTGATATATATATATACATAAAGTCATTTTATCCTTAATTTTTTATTCAAATATTTTAATTATTAATGTAGAATTTAATATTTCAATACTTTAACTGAAAAGGAGTATGAATAGAAATTTGAATAATTTATACTTCCCAAAGTTACTAAATTCTTTTAATATGACATTTAAATACTCCTAACAATTCTAGTTTTAGTATAAAAATTGTTAAATTAAACAAGACCATCAGATATGTAATTTTAATTAATTGATATATGGAACTCAAGTTCAACAAATAATTTAAACCTAACCATTAATGGTTTTTATCAATTTTAATATAATCATATTTATTTATTTTTCATGAATTTAGATGATATCTATAATTGGTAAACTTTATTTGTTATAGATAATAAGGATTTTAAGTCATAAAAATAACTATCCTGGAAAGCACTAAGAATCTTAACCAAGAACTATTTAATCATATAAACCTTTAGAAGCAAAAGCATAAGTAATTTCTACTATTTATTCTACTAGTTTCATATTGTTATTAGAGCTACTGCTGAATATATCAAAGAGAAAATGTTAAACGGAAATGTAATTTTATTTTATACTCTGCAAGGGTGTTAATTTAAAAGAGTTTGGAGCATTTACAATGGAAATAATGTCAGATTATGTAAAACCATTATAGCATTCTGGTTTTAAAATTACTGAAGATTTAGACATATAAAGAGCTGATCGTAAACATGTACATACAATTAGGTATTTATACTTAATTATTTAGACCATGCTTTATTCCAGATAATTAATTCAAATACTTCCTATAGAGATATCCTGGAAAAGAAGAAGTTTCTAAACCTTTGAGTCAACATTCAATCTATTAAAAGGGATTTGGAATGAATTTTTGTAATGCAGGACCAATTGCTGCATCATGGTATTAATGGATTATTGATTATATTAGTTATTTAGGTAAAGATGTTGTATAATCTATACATTACTCTTTAATTAAGGCTATTTAAGATTTAACTAGACTTGGAAATGATTTACATATTGATTTTGGGTTTATTAAAATAAGTATCTAAAACAAAGATCTAAAATATAAATATGAATAATCATTTATTAATAGGTTGAATTAGACAGATTATGAATTAAAAGTAATTTACTAACTCATTGTTTGTAGATGCGTAAGTCAGATATGGCTACATCTCAACATTGGAGGACAACTTAAGATGAGAAATGGACTTAAAGTACTCTAAATAATTTACTTACCAGACCAAATCCTACTTAAGTCTAAGAAAATTATGAAAAATCTATGGCTCTTAAAATTATGTCATTAGATCTCAATAGTGCTGAATAAACACATTATAGTAAAAATTAAAAGATTAAGCTACCAGCATTAAATAAATGAATTAAAATAAAAAAAATAAATAAAATCAAAAATGTTTCAAATTTAAATATTATTCTCTATACAAGCCATATATAAATGATGTGAAAACTATTATAATTCTTATTTTTATTTTGATACTAGAAAATATAGAATAATAAAAGTACTTTAATCCAAATTTTTCATATATTTATTTAATTCTTTTTCATAAATTTAATTCCTTTATTCCTATCTAAATAAATTCCTTTTTAACTCATCTTTTGTGGGACTCTAATAGAGTCTCTACCTTTTTTTGATTAGAGATTCTTATTTATTTGATTTTTCAGAATTCATTTTCCATACACTAGATATCAGTTTATATTTTACTTTTCTTTTTTTTCATCATTTTAAATTTCACTTAATTTTTCTTATAAATCAAATATAGATTTATGAAGTACAAAATTAGCTCTCTCTAATTCAGTATATTCTTATTCTTTTTTATCCAAAAAATTACGTAATATCATATTCTATTTAGTTTATTCAATTAATTAAGTTTAAAGTGTAGCTTTGTAAATAGAAATACATTTTTACTTAAAAGAGTAAGAGTTTCCAAATATTGATTAGTTTTTTAAAGACTTTTTTATAACCATGTTTTTGTTTCTTTTTAATTGTCATTTTATAAATCTAATTCTTTATTAGATTAAAATTTTAATTTCTTTGCAGGTGTAAATTCCTTATTTTTTTTAATACCTGATACCATCTCTTTAACATCTTAAATTTCATATGAGAATTTATTTTTCATTTCACTAATTTATTATTTTAATGAAATGTTTTCTTATTCTAATACTTTAATTTATTAATCAGATTCACAACTATCAGTTTATGTTATACATTCAACCATAAGTTTTGGATTCAAAATTCCTTTAGTTTCAACAATATTTCTAAAATAATTTAAATAATTTGAATTTTCATTTGATGTAGTAATTAATTCTTAATTACATCTCTATAATTAATTAATTTAATCTTATAAACGCTACTTATCTATATTTTAATCTGTTATTGTTTTCAATTAATCTTCAATTAAGATATTTTTTTCGATAACCAATTCCTTAACTTATTTAATTGTATTTTATTCTTCAATACTTTAGTTTTTATAAAAGTCTAATTATTATTATGCTTCTTATAATTATATTTGATAAGTTTCAACTTACTCAATCATCTCATTATAAGCCTCATTTTAAAAATTATTAGATTCTTAAATTTCATTAATATTAACTGTATTTTTCAAAGCACCAGCAGACATTCCAAATCTCATAGTATTAACTGATTCTAAATAATTTTCATTATTCTAACTAATAGTTAAGAGCATCACAGTTAAAGAATTGCCATTTAAACTAGGTTTGAGTATTTTAGTTAATTTAGAGTCTCTAAAATTAACATATTAATCTTTTTTATTTTCTTTGAGTTTAGAAACAACATTTTATAGTGCTAATAAACTTTTATTAATTAGAAAGCCCTCTTTTCTTCTTAATCCTTCAGCTTAAGTTTTTGATAATCCTTCAGAACCAGCTAAATCAACCAGATGGAGATGTGAATTACGAATAATAAATGGAGGACACTTTAATCTGGTTTCTATGGCAATCTATAAAATAACATGAGATCTAGAAGAATTGTCATTCATTTTAGTTTCTCCAAAATGTCTTTATTCTTCACCCAATTTACTAAAAATAAATAAGTTAAATTAAATACAATATTTCTTCAAATTAATTTAAAGAATTGATAGTTTCCCATTTGTATTCATTAGATGTATTGGGTTTCATTTCTTAAAAATCTCTAATCAATAAATCATAGATATTTTCATTGTAAATCTCAATGTATGATATCTTTAAAGTGCAATAGGTATCTGTAATCTATGATCACAATGAATTTAAACTTTATTGATGGATTGGAGTAAATAATCAATTGATAACTAAATTAGTCCTGGTTCCTTATTGCTACCTTTCATTGTATATGTTTTTCCAGAACTTGTCTATCCATATGCACAAATTGAGCCATTATAGCCTTAAAGACATTTCTATACTATTGGTTAGACCATTTTAGTAAAGATCTCATTTGAGGATGCCGATTCATCAAAAACCTATTTTTATTTTGAATTTTTTACATTATCAAATGAAAAGCGCTCATTAGATTTTTTAACAATTACTGATTTCTCGTTGACAATATTACATATTTTATCATTCGAATCAGTGGGTCTTAATCTCAAACCAACTAATACATTCTCAACATGTGGTTCATGATACTTAGATTTTGTTTATTATTCTAAACTTTTGATGTTGCTCATTTTAAATTTAAATTATATAAACACACATGAATTTCAAAATAATTGACTTTTTTTTTAATTAAAAAATGAGCAGTTCATATATACAATCAGATTCTGAAGATCTAATATAAGGATACAAAAATGTTAATTTCTATACTGATAACTTGAATCCGAAAGAAAGATTGAAAAAAAAGAAGTGAATAATAAACAATTAATCAAATATCTAAATTAAACCACATCATCCAAATTAAATGAAAATATCAAACAAAAAGAAATAAATTATCAAAACTTTAAATAATAAGGATTACTAATAAGTTGAGAATTGCATGAAAATTTGACTAAGCAATAAAGATTTAAGCTTATGAAGATTTTAAAGTGCTTTACATTAGTATTTATATCAAGAAGTCAAATATTAGTTTTTATTAACTACTAATCATACTGAAGAGAATTGGATATCACAAATGTAAAAGCTATAATCCATTATGAAACTTCAAGATACATTCTAAAAAAGAATAGGTTTAATAACTTAAGTAAAAGAAGGTAAAAATCAAATTAAAAAAACAATAATTGATTTTTAATAATGTTTATATTTCAATTAGATTAATAATTTCTTTATATAAAGATTAGTTATTTATTTCAATGATTTTGTGAATCATTACTGAGATAGCTTACATTTAAATTGTCTTTTAATTAGTCATTAAGTCTACAATTCTCTTCCATTAATGCTGAATTACTTTTTGTTAATCTATCAATCTGTTCTTCTAATTATATAACTAAATTTATTTGATAAAAGTACTTAATTTTTACAATTAATTAATTTCAGCTCTATTTAATTCTATTTAATTTTATAATTGAACAATACACTCATCCTTATTCTAATTAACCAAACCTCCTTTACCTTTCAATTAATCTTATAATATCTAAATCTATTATTCTAACTTCTCATTTTTTCTATTATTCTAATTCATTTAACTGTCTTTAAGTGACAATTATTTAGATTTTTATAAAATCTCATTTTCAAGATTTTCTATTTTATTTTAATACTCAGATATCTGTTATTCATATTTTTAATTTTATTCTTTGAGTATAAGAGTTTCATCTTATAATTATTATGTAAGCTAACTAAGTTCTCCTTCTTTTTATCCCTCAAATGAATCTGAATTTGGAATTTTCATCTTTTATAAATTTCTAATTAATTCATCTTATTCTTAAATCTATTCATTCAATTATTAATTTTATTATAACAATTATTCTAATTATTACTACAAATCTACAACTTTGGTTATTTACAATCTAATTTCATTATTTAATCTTTAATTTGATTATTCTATACCTTATTTCTTCATTAATTCTTCTTCCAATCTATCAATTTATTATTATTATTCATTTCTAAGAATTTAAGAAGGGACAATTTAAGTTTTTTTTTCTTCTTAAGTTTGTTGTTTCTCAAGTTTTATAGTTAATTCATTAATTTATAGATAATTAGAATTAGAAATATTCTAAATTTACTATTCATATTCATCCTTTTATTTTTGAATTAACTTTACTTTAATTAATTAATTTCTTATTTTAAACTTTTATTTTCTTAAACACTCTCCTATAAAGTTTATTCAAATTATTAATATTAAGATTATCTTTTTCTATCACTTTCATAAATATCTTATGATTAATATTAATGTTATAAAATTAAGTCATTTTCTGTGTTGTATTTTGAATTGAAACTTTTATTTATTAGATATGTTTCTGAACTTCTATCTAAAGAAAATGACTTGTCCTATTAATCTCTTAAATCATCATTTAATTTATTAATTTAATATAATAATCCATTATTTTATTAAGTCAGTATATTGATTTTTTCTTATTATTTCTCTATTAATTGATTTTTTTAATTAATAATTTATTCCTATTAGATTATTTTTTCATTTAAGCTTTGATCAAATGGTTTACATAATGAATTATTCTTTGATTTAACAGAAGATTTTTCTCTAGTGATACTTAGAATTTATTATTCCATTTAAGCAAATTATTCTTATAAATTTTCAAATTACTGATGTAATTAATTTTTCTCTAGAGTTTCTTAATTAATTTATTTATTTAAATTAGGTATAATTTCATTTATATATTTATTACTTTCTGAACATAATTTAGATATTTATGTATTTAAAGTATTGATTTATTGATCCCTATTCAAAATTTAATCTTCAAGATTCCTGATTTTTGCAATCTACTATTATATATCATTATCTTTATTTTAAATTAAAACCGTCAATTCACTAACCTTTTTTTTCTGACTTATATGTTTTTCTTATTCATTAGCAAGTTCTTTACTCAAATACTAACTCTCTTCTTAAAACTACTTGATTTTTTGATCTTTTTCTTTTAATAATATTTGTAATTCTTATTTAAATTGTTCATTAGAGTGCAATTTATTTTCAAATTCATCTTTTTTATTCTATTAAATCTCTAAATTATTTTTTAAATTATCTATTAGCTTTTATTATTAATCACATGAAAGAATTAATTTAGTTTTTTCTTATTCTATTTATTACAATCTTCTTAATGATTCACTTAGTTCTTTATCTTTTCCAATCTATTAAAGACTAGATTACTCTTGTATTTTAATATTAATTTGTTAATTTTCTCTTTATAATTTTTCACATTCTTATTATAATTATATTTTCAATCTTGTAATAGTTTTATTATTTTCAATTTATTCATTTAAATCTAATTATAAATCATCCATTTATTTTTGTTATTTTTGAATAATTACAGATAATTCTGAATTTTCTTAAATTAATTCTTATTTAGTCTCTTTTATTTATACTAATTCATTTTCTAAAATAGATAATTTTTCAAATTATTTTTATGATTGTTCTTTTCTCATTTTATCCAGTTATTATTAACTTAATAAAAATTCTCTCTTATAAAATTCACAATCTTCTGTAGTAACTTATAATTTACTTTTGATCAATTATATTTCTTTTTAATAATTAATTATCTCATCTTCTTATTTAATCATTTTAACATTATCTTATTATTTGATTACTTATGATTCTAAAGTTTAAATTTAATTTTTAAGTGTTAATATTTCATTTTATAATTCTTGATTTTCATTCTCTCTAATATCAATATTAGATTTAGAAAATGAATGAGAAAGACTAGCCATCCTTAATTCCTACAATTCAAAATTCAAATTATTTAATTGTAATGCAAGTCCTTTATTTTATTATATTAATTGTTCTACTTAATTAGATTTCATAAATAAATCTTCTTCTTATTATTTATTTACTAAATCTTTCTTTCTTAATTCATCTTATATTTTATTATTATATAAATCTTTCTCTCTTAGCTATTCAATCTACCTATTAATTTGTGTTTCAAGTTTAGTATGAACTTCATTAATATTTTTATTTTCTAATACTAATTTACTTATAACCTATTATAATTCATCCATATTATTTTGACTATTAGTTTAAATAATCTTTAATTAATGAGTTTTATCAGCTAATTAATTTTTTAATAAAGTTATTTCGCTATCTTAACTTTAATATTGTTATTTTTCTGTTTAATTGATTATTACAGATTCAGAATACTATTTAGAGTAGGTTATTTCTCTTGAGAGTTTATTATTTTCAGATTAAAGATCAGATAATTAAGTTTATTATTTTCTAATTTCAGTATCATACTATAATTATAATTTTGAAATCTATTAATTTAATTATCTATTATCATTTTCTAATCTTAAAATATCCTATTATTTTTAAGTATGATCATCTAATTTATTATCATTAACAATAACTCTATATCTACTTTCACTTAAAGACATATTTTATAATTATTAATTTAATTTATCAATCTAATTTTATAATATTATTATTTATCTTGAATGTTATTCTTTATTAGATATCAATTATTAATTTAATTATTCCTTTTCATTTTAAATAGATTTAATTTATTCTTACAATTTAATTTAATCATCTACTTTATATTGGTCTTATCTAATCTCTAATTTTAATTATTAGTTTTCATTTAACAATAGTTCTTTTTAATTTTCTAATAATTTGTATTCTTTTGCTTCATAGATTTTGGATCCTAAAACACTTTCACTTATTGATAAGTTACTTTAATTCAAATCTTTAAAAGCATTTTATTGTGATTATAATCTTACAATTTCTTCAGTTAAATTTTTATTTTATGATTATAATTGTTAAATTTATATATTAAATTATCTTTCAGCACTTTAAGGAAACAATTTAAGTGTTCTATTTTCTTCTTGTAATTACATTTGTTTTTATTTTAATTCAAATATAGTATTTTCTAATTATTTAATTTTTCCATTTAAATATTCTTTATCTTATAATAATGTAGAATATTCATC